>CABFPE010000922.1:20597-46440 GCA_900660155.1 Hofstenia miamia | reverse complement strand
GATGTTCTCAAAATGACTTTGAAAATTAATACTGTTAATGTACCTATTGTAGACACTTTCAAGTACTTAGGCATAACCATTGACTCAAAGTTAAAGTTCAACACTCACATTAGCAGAACAGTTAGAAAACTAGCTATAGGTATAAAAAGTATGACACTAGTAGTTAAGCAGTTACCACCTTGTGCAATTATTCAATTCTTCAATGCTTTTATCATGAGCCACCTTAATTATGCAAACATCTTATTAGTAGTATATATCCGAGCGTAGGACATTCCACTTTTTTCTGATTGGTCGAGAGGTGGGTCGTAGGACGTTCCACTTTTTTGTGATTGGCCGAGAGGTGGGCAGAAGGACGTGCCACTTTTTTCTGATTTGTCGAGAGGTGGGCAGAAGGAGGTGCCACTTTTTGCTGATTGGTCGAGAGGGGTGGCCTTTGACCTGAGACCCCATGGATATCGATGGAGGAGTTTTACTGACGTCATGGATGTAATTTTACTAGTTTTTGTGTTATTTATGTGATCTAATTTAGTTTTACATTTTTTTTTACTTTTCCACATTAACTTATTTTACATGTATTAATTTCCCACATTAACTTACTTTGCATTTTTTACTTTCCCACATTAACTTAATTTGCATTTTTTACTATCCCACATTAACTTACTTTGCATTTTTCCAAGTAAAAATAATTTNAACGCAATGTGCATTTACACATGAATTTCAAATGGTAGCATCTAAATTAATGGTTAATATACAAGTCAAACGAGATTACATTCACAATATAAAACACATGACAATTACTTGTTTAAACTAATTCTGATGAAACTACTAGTTATTATTTACTTCTAACTAATGAGAAAAAAAGAGCATGTTCATTCCATAGGTAACAAGCTTTCAGAAAACAAGTTAATTCCAAACTTCTTCTTACAGAATCAGGTATCCAGCCAGAGCAATGAGCCATTTCCAACACCTAATTCTCAGCTCATTTTAGACTAGAGAAAATACAATAATTATAGCTACATGCAAACCTCTCTTCCTAACCATACTCATCCNTTAACTTAATTTGCATTTTTTACTATCCCACTTTAACTTACTTTGCATTTTTCCAAGTAAAAATAATTTTCATACTTGTTTAAAAAGTGGAATCGAAAAATATTTCCAAATAAAAAATAAATAATAATAATATTTAATAAACGTACGTGGTAAAACCCACATATGTGTTTAAGACAAGACAAAAATGTAATTTATTCTACACTTTGCTTATAATGATCACATATATCGTACTATATAATTTGTCTATCGGGCTAGTTTATCATCATTGTTGTTGGGGGGAATTCTGTAGGAAACAAACGCAATGTGCATTTACACATGAATTTCAAATGGTAGCATCTAAATTAATGGTTAATATACAAGTCAAACGAGATTACATTCACAATATAAAACACATGACAATTACTTGTTTAAACTAATTCTGATGAAACTACTAGTTATTATTTACTTCTAACTAATGAGAAAAAAAGAGCATGTTCATTCCATAGGTAACAAGCTTTCAGAAAACAAGTTAATTCCAAACTTCTTCTTACAGAATCAGGTATCCAGCCAGAGCAATGAGCCATTTCCAACACCTAATTCTCAGCTCATTTTAGACTAGAGAAAATACAATAATTATAGCTACATGCAAACCTCTCTTCCTAACCATACTCATCCTAATAGGACACCCATGACTATTATATTAGATGCCATCTAGTGATGAAATAATTTTGACAAAGCTAAATTGAGCAAATTAATTTTTTCGACAATGTGTTCAGACCAAAGTGAGAATTTTTGATTTCTAAGATTTAGGCAAATTGATATTTTTGATGACAAATTTCAACTAAGACGTGTTTGTCGTAACAATGTTTAAACATGTAGCAATATGTTTAAAGGAAAATAATTCATAGATTTAAAAACCAACAGTTGGGTATAATATTTGAATAGATGTATATTTCAACATGTATTAAAACCAATCAAGGATATAGTATGCAAGAGGTAGAAAAGAGCAATTTCTTTAGCAATTGTGTATAAATTGTACTAATGAAAAGCATACATTACACAATGACTCTGAGTGATGAAGTTCTTAAGCAGTGTTTCTTGTAACAATGTTTAATCATGCAACAAGAAATATAATTGATAGATGCAAAATTTATTTTCTGGTGATATCCAAATACAAAGTGGAGAAATATTTTGCTAAATTTAACACCATAGTCACATGAAATAGACATACATTTTCAAAAACAAGATAGACATATCTGCAAAAGCATATGAAATATACCATTGATAAATCAATAAAAAATTGAAATGTCTGATATGCATGACAAAAGCAAGTTCCTTTTCACAAATATCCAAATACAAAACGGAATAAATATTCTCTGTGCTTAGGCATTACATGTGAAACAAAACATATTGTATATGAGCTGTTTTTGTGCTGACCAAGTTGTTGTGCATAGCTTCACAGAGGTATCACCAGTTATTTTCATAGTTGACATGGGAAATCATGATGCCCAAACTTGTTATCTGGATTATTCAGTACATTGTATGCTGATGTATCCATAATAGTAATGCATTAATTCATCCCTCCAAAATTACTCATGCTTCCATGTTGAATTAACCATTCTAAACACATAAAATGTTTGTAAATGCTGTATTATTCAGACGCAAAAAATCTAATTGCAGGGTAATTAGAAGACAAGTTGCTAAGAATTTTGAGAAGCAAATGTCACTTAAGTAAGCTGATGTATCCATATTAGTAATGCATTAATTCACCCATCCAAAATTACCTGTGAACCCAAAACACTGTTTCATTTCTACATGACAAATTAAGAGATTTGATAAAAGTAATCATTTATTCATTTGTAAGGTTTCATTTTGTAAAGCCAATGTTATGAAAATTGCGTTTGTACCAGTTGAATTATTTGAATATGATCAGGGAGACAGTCAAAATTTTTCTTTGATTGACATACTGTAAATAATGTATATCCAACAAATTAATAGTTATTTAATATAGTAAATATTGTGGTAAGCATTTACAATCAACTCAAAAAACATTCTAGATTTCAAACTAGGCATCATGATTGATAAAACAACCCACTGCATGTTACATAATAATTTACTTTTGCACGTTTTTTCACCTTATTTCATTTATGACTTTGTGTGGGTACATACATTACTAGGGTTTTCTGCTTTGTAACTTTAATATATAAATATGATGATACATTTGCTATTCATAGTTGATGACGATTTTTTCCATTGATAGATATGATTTCCAATTTTTAAATTTGTAAACTCCATGATGTGTTCAACATTCTAAATGTAGATTTGTTTGTAAATAGTGTATTATTCACACTTGAAAATACAGATGCATCATATTTAAAAGATAGAATTTCAAGGAAAATACAAAGTAATATTATACATAGTGAAAACAATGTCTATAAAATCACCTAACCATAACAACCTCTACAGAATCAGAAAATTTAAAATTCATGCTTATCAGTAAATACCATCCAAATGACACAACAAAGCAAAAATTAATGTGTATAATTTATAGTTTCAGTAAGCTACTAGTTAAAAAGTAGTAAATTGAAAGTGCATGTGATTAAAAAAAATAATCAACATAGCAAAAATCAATTTAGTTTAAATCAAAAAGTGTGTAAATTGGGAAGAGATAATACTAAAATGTAAAAATGCATAATCCATACCAAACATGTACAATGGAAAAGACAAATAATACATCAATACATTTAGATGTTGAAATAAAATATGGAAAAAGATACATAACATAACCTGTCATTTTGCATACAGATGTATTTGAAGCAGATAGTTGATTAGTCATGATTAGATCTTTTACCATTTAAAATGAAAAACACTCAAATTCACTACTCAGAAAACTATTAGTGCTTTCAATCTCTTGCATGTCAAGATGATCATTTAAAGTGAAAACATCTTTAATTGAGGTGAAAATGATTTAAATTAACCTTCATTGTTGAAAAATGGATATGACTAGAACAAAGAACAAAGAAATTTTGTAAACATCACCACTATTTTAAAAATTATTTCTATTTTACTAATGATTTATTGTAAATTTTTTGGTAAATTTATTTTTTCAAGTTAATTATTGCGTTAATTTATTTTTTTGCAATTCATTTCTTTGCTTAGAGATTTGAATTATAGCATCTGACCAAAATCAAATTAATGTTAGAAAGTATCAGGGACTCTTAATTATTGAAAGTAAATGAATTTACACTATATATTCACTGATAATGTCAATATGTGTTCTCTCCCAACATCAAATTAGCTGTTACCTGTTCTGAAGGAGTTGGCATTTTTTAATGATATGAAAGAAGAAATTCTCTTTTACAGTTTTTTTGCTAATGTTTTTGTATTTGTAATTTAGTTTCTTTACACACTGCATTCATAATATATGTAGTGTTTTCATTTGCAAATAAAGTGTCTCCAGGAAATTTTTTATTGATGTTAGTAATATTTGAGATGTAAAGCAATCAATTTCCAACTAAAAATTTGCTTAATCATATAATATTCACAATTTAAATTTAAAAATAACTTACCTGCACTGGAGAAATTCAACCATCCTTGACCCAACTTCTGTAAAATTTAATAATGTGCTACATTTTTGCAATCCAGAAAATAATATCAAAAGATTTAATTAATTAAAAGCACAAGTGTATAGTTTAATCAGATGTAGTTATTAAATCTTCCTTTCCTGATGGTTCAAATATATCCTATCTACCATCATATTTGATTTATGTCTTAGTAATAGCATATATTCTGTTTTCATAATGAATGATGAATGCTCAATACAATAGAAAACACTGCTATGTGTTATAAAGCATTGTGACTAGTGCATTAAAAACAAGTGCATAGGATAAGACATTAAATAATTTCCAAATTGCATTAGTTGTATAAGTTTTGCAGAAAAAGAGAATATCATATTTCAAAATATAAAAACAACTTACCTTGTAAAGAAGAAACCAACTTTTGCAATTAAACTCTACACAAAGACTGACTAGTACATTAAAAACATGTTGTTCTAGTTAAAAAGAATTTAATTTTCAATATTTCTATCTGCTAATGAACCTTGTTGAAATTACGCATATATTTATAGAATTTAAGTACATTAAAAACAGGTAGTGCTAAAAATGATATTATGATTGCCAATGTTTTAGCTTGATTCACTGGTTCAATTCCAGCCTACCTAATATATTTTACATTATTTCATAAAAACATCACTTATTTTTCATGCTTGTAGCTAAAAACTGATAATTAAGGTAAAATATATACGAGGAGAACAATAAATCTGACAAGAAACATGCATTTACACCTACATAAAATTGCACACTAAATTTTAAAACAGTACTTGGCTTACAACCAAAATATTTTGAAGGTTTATCTGAGCATTGAAGAACTTTAAGTCCAATTAACATTTTGTATTTTGCTCCAGCTCTTTTGTGTATAGCATTTGGGAAGGAAAAAACAATTTTGGTTTTGTAAAATAATTTTCACTTCTAGCCCATACTTTGTCTGAGTTTGATGCACATTGTGAATTGGAAACTGCTCACCAATTGTCAGGTTATAAAGATATATGTATTGTAGCCAAAGTTCTTCATAGATTGCATTGAGTTCACCAACTAGTACAGGGCATGCAACCTTCTCTTTGGTCTTTAACATAACTTTCACCTCAGATACAGGTCTTTTGCTGTTTTTATCCTATTGCCTTTGGTAATTCCCCATGTGCTCCAGCTTTAGATAACCTCATAGATTTTTGATCCTGTTTGATATTTGCAGCTTTTCTCACCATTGTTGTTAGGCAAAACAGTGATTAGATTTAAAATTATCACTCATTTATTTGAGAGCATCAACATCTAAGCCAATCAAATAATATACCGGGGCTAATGTATTAATATGGAATCACAGAGGAGCTCTGGCTACTCTAGCAGTACTGGGAAACTCAAGAGTTAAGATCAAAGGTTGAAAGCTTACCATTGTAGAGAGTGACCCACATTCCAACAAAAGAACAAAGCATTGCTAGTTCACTGATTCACTTAAGAAAAACAGAAATTCCATAGAGAACAAACTTCCAGCAGTGACCAATTCACACAGCATACCGCTGAAGCCATGTCCATGAAGCCATCCTTACTTGCCAAGGTGCTAATTATGTGTCTCAAGTATTAATTTCTAGCTCAATACACAATTTATCTTGGAAATCTATTATCTCAGCTCATGTAAATAAATAATAAACAAAAGGCACATAGTTGCTGTGCATTCATGTTTGCCAATGGCATATTATATTTGCAGTGTGTTATTTTTATGTGCATGTGCAAAATGAAATGATCCAATAAAAAGTTCTTATTCCTTACACATGCATGTAGCTGTAACCTAAAGTGACCACAATTTGGGCTGTCACCATTAACTCATTCTCTACCAGGCCACATTTTAAAAAATCTTTTGATGTACAAGAAGCTTATTTTAAAATATTTAATTTTATTATACTATAAATATATAGTTTTTGCATTCCTGGAATGGTAAATACTGTTTTTTTATTAGATTTATGTACTTTGAAAAATGGCAGCATCACTAGGTCAAGAAGATATAGAAGATTTACATTTTATGAGAGATGATTCTGACATAGATCCCAATTATAGTCTGGATGAAGATGACAATGAGGAAGAGCAAGATATTCAAGATCTTCTTGCTGACATGGATATTGATGAAGGTGAAGAAAATGAACAGCTCAAGATGGGATAAATTAAACTTCAAATTTTGCTTATACTGGAAATGGTGGCATAAGAAGAACAATACCAGCTGATGTTACTCCTGCCCAAGTATTTAACCTTTTGGTGGATGATGAAGTCATTACTGAGATAGTGAATGAAACAAATACATATGCTTTACAATGCATCTCTGCCCAGCCAAATACATGATCTTCAACAAATCAGTGGAAACCAACAGATAAAGAAGAAATTCTAAAATATCTTGGACTCATTATGTGGATGGGATTGGTAAAGGTGGGAAAACTGGCAAATTATTGGTCAACAAATCCTCTTTACAAAAATTTAGTTGCTTCTAATACCATGCCCTGGAACAGATTTCAGGCAATTCTTCATCATATTCATTTTGCAAACAACGAAATAATTGAGCCTACTGATAGACTAGGAAAAATACAACCTCTTATTGATAAATTGCAAGACAAATTTCAAAAGCTGTACACCCCAGAAGACAGTATTGTTATTGATGAAAGCTTAGTACTGTGGAGAGGAAGATTGGTTTTCAGGCAATATCTCCCAGCAAAAGCTCATAAATATGGAATCAAAGTTTTTAAGCTCTGCTCTTCAGAAGGATATTGTTGGTCTTTACAAGTCTATGGAGGAAAGTCTGCAACAGGAGGAAGAGAAGTAGGACAAGCTCTAAGGGTATGCAAGGACCTAACTGTTGGGCTTAGAAATAAAGGAAGGACTTTGTACGAGGATAACTTTTACACAAGTTACGCAATGGCAAGATTTTTTCTGGAAGAGCAAACCCACATAGTAGGTACACTTTGAGCCAACAGAGTGGATATGCCTAAAGAAGCCTTGGAAACAAAATTAAAGAAAGGTGAAATGATTTTTAGAGAAGAATAACATGGAATTGTAGTCTTGAAATGGAAAGACACACGAGATGTCAGGTTGCTGACAACTAAACACCAGCCAGAAATGGAAGAAATCGCTGTCAGACCTGCAACTTATGCCACAAACTCAACTTCAAATGTTCAGACAAGACTGAGGAAATGAAAGCCAACAGCTATTATTGATTAAAATAAAGGCAAAGCAGGGATTGATCTTTCAGACCAAATTGCTTCATATGCTTGTGTGCTCAGAAAAGGAGTGAAATGGTATCGAAAGTTAGCAATGGAGCTTTTGCTTGGGGTATCAGTAGTGAATGCCTATGTAATATATAAGAAAGCAACAAATTCTAAAATTGGAATTAGAGAGTTTAGGGAAAATGCTGTTGTCACTCTCATGTGAGTGACATGGTATGAGCCATAAATGCACAGTCACTCACATATGAGTGACAAGGTAGAGAATGTGTTAAACATAATTAATATTTGTATGAGAAATTGACGTTCATTATAAACACATTATAAACCATTTTCTTAATTTATTGATGAAAGCTTAGTACCAATAAGAGGAAGATTGGTTTTCAGGCAATATCTTCCAGCAAAAGCTTATAAATATGAAATCAAAGTTTTTAAGCTCTGCTCTTCAGAAGGATATTGTTGGTCTTTACAACTCTATGTATGAAAGTCTGCAATAGGAAGAAGAAAAGTAGGACAAGCTCTAGGGGTATGCAAGGACCTAACTGTTGGGCTTAGAAATAAAGGAAGGACTTTGTATGTGGATAACTTTTACACAAGTTACGCAATGGCAAGATTTTTTCTGGAAGAGCACACCCATGTAGTAGGTACACTTTGAGCCAACAGAGTGGATATGCCTACAGAAGTCTTGGAAAAAAAATTGAAGAAAGGTGAAATGATTTATAGAGAAGAACAACCTGGAATTGTAGTCTTGAAATGGAAAGACACATAAGATGTCAGGTTGCTGACAACTAAACACCAGCAAGAAATGGAAGAAATCACTGTCAGACCTACAACTTATGCCACAAACTCAACTTCAAATGTTCAGACAAGACTGAGGAAACAAAAGCCAACAGCTATTATTGATTATAATAAAGGCAAAGCAGGGATTGATCTTTCAGACCAAATGGCTTCATGTGCTTGTCTGCTCAGAAAAGGAGTGAAATGGTATTGAAAGTTAGCAATGGAGCTTTTGCTTGGGGTATCAGTGAATGCCTATGTAATGTATAAGAAAGCAAAAAATTCTAAAATTGGAATTAGAGAATTTATGGAAAATCGTACTGTATCTCTACTTAGTTTATCTCCTGAAAGAAGACACATACAACAATCAATTCAATCACCACATGTTATAAGCAAAGTGGAAAACAAATCTGCAAAAACAAGAAAAAGATGTGTCCTTTGTTACGAGCAAATTCAAAGAACTGAAGGCTGAGAAATTGCTAGGAAGCAGGCAAAACTATTAAATAATATATGTGTACCATGTGGCAATAAACCATTTTGCATCTCATGCTTTGGACAACACCACACAAAGAAATGTTTCTAATTTTTTGTTTTAGTTTTTATTCTTTGGAATAAAATGTTTATACTTGTAATTCCAATTTTTTGTTTGTGGTTCTATCAAATAAAATGTTTATATTTCTAATCTTTAATTGTACCTTACAAAAACTAAGGCAGAAACAAAAAAGCAAGAGAATTAATGTCACTGTAAATGTACTTCACAATATGATAAAAAACTTAACAAATGTACCAAGAGAGTTTGGCAAATAAAAGCATTGGTACCAAAGATGAGTTCTGGTTATATAAAATAAACCAGGCATGATTCATATATGAGTGACAAGGATCTTTTGAAAATGCAGCTGTCACTCACATGTGAGTGACATGGTATGAGCAATAAATGCACTGTCACTCACATATGAGTGACATGATAGAGAATGTGTTAAGGAGCTATTTGTTGCCACAGACCCAGTTCAGTTTCCTCCCAAATTGTCACAGATCATAAGTAGAAATTATTAAATTAAAATCCATGACAAAATCTAAAAAGGGCTAGAATATAAATAAATTGAAGAAGACCAAACACAATTGGAGTAAGACTAATTATATTCTGTCTTTTTTACAAGTTGCTCTTGTATTTATTACAAATATCATAAATTATTACCTGCTTAATGTTTACAACCTGTGTACAAGTTCCCTTGCAAAATTTAAACAAGCAATCACATGTTGGTTTAGATCAAGGGGACAAATAATAATTTGATCAAATAACTGCACTCAAAAAAATAGACAAATTGATTTAAAAGAAATTGATACAAATTGATAGCAACAAATCACAAAATCATGACATTACAGTGACATAATTCTAATTTCTGAGTGCCTGAATAACTAGAAGAATAAAATTGAAAAAGAGGACCTGAGTGACTCTACATTAACTTTTTGATTAACCATGCTATGGTAATATTTGCACAATGTGTTATGCATGTACACAAGATGGAATTGTAGTAACAACCAAATGTTATAACAAATAAGGTTTAAAGGCATTGAATTAAGTGAACAGTGGTTTAATGATAACACACTCAGCTTAGTGAGAGATTACTGCTTAAGACCCAGTCTGTTCATTGTTAGAATTACAATACATTACATGCAATCTAAAAAAGTTAACAAACCCCATAAATATTTTTTCTTGAATTTCATTAGAGTAAATTAACTTAATGCTTTATTTTTTTAAGGCATGTTGTTTCATGATTATAATCTACATGGAAACTATAACATGTTGTTTGTGTGCAAAATTCTTTTAATTGTATAAACAAATGAGTTATGTCAGTTAGTGATACACTTTATTTGACCTTATATTAGAAATACTTAAACAACATTAGTATGATATTCATTATTGAAATATAACAAGATTTACACTGACAAATATATTACCAAATAACCCATTTTGCTTACTATGAGGCTTGTTATGCCCCTGCTATGTGTTATGAAGCATTGAAATCTCTGACATACAAAGAGTATTTCACATTTCAAAGTATAAAAATGACTTACCATAGTAAATAAGAAGACATCCTCTGCAATTAATCTTCCCACAATAATTGATTATTGCATTAAAAACACACTGTCCTAGTTAAAATGATGGAATGTTCAGCTTTTCTGTCTGTGAATGAGTTTTGTTGAAATTATATGTATATTTCTAAGATTGAAGTAAATTAAACACAGGATAGTTATAACATGATAATACACCTACCAATGTTTTGACATAAAATACAAGTATGTAAAAAATAAAACTGACAAGGAATATGTATTTACACCCTCCAAATATAATACACACTAAATTTTATAAAAAATTATGCATTTTAATGATTCTTGTATATTTTTAAAGCAAATATGGCTCCACATTTCTAAAATATCAATCAATTTGCATACAAAGCAAGTATTTAATTAACAATACTTAGAAAATTTTTTGCAAATAGGCTAATTTGTAAAGACATTTATTATTCACTTATGTAAGCTATGCATAAACATGACCAAATATTCCTCCAAATATTATGATGCATGATATATTTGACTGGATTCAATACAATCATCCATTAATAATGAGATATAATGTCAGTATACATTATTCATTAAGATGGGTACCATATATGACAGATCCTCCAACACATACACATGTAAATTCTAAAATTATTCATAGTTTGATTGTATGATGTGTGATTAACCCATTCTATAGCCACACCCACATTATTCATGAATTAACAATGGGCTATGACTCATCAGTTAACATCTGTCAATCAATCTTAACAAATGTGGTGAATGCTTTTGCAATTTCAGCAAAAGCATTTGCATACATGTGTAAAAATTGATTGACATGTGCTAATTGATTAGTCACAACCCACAATTAATTCATAAATAATGAGGAGGTGTGGCTAAGAGATGTGAATATTCATACATTACATAGCCAAGCTATAAATAATTTTAAAGTGTACATTTGTAGTTTGAAACCATTGAAAGGACTAGTATATTTAAAAAATTGCATATTACTTGTTAATGAACTTGTTATGTATACTGAATAATAGCAATAGTATTAAATTTCATACATTCCTGTTATTACATAGAAATTGTTTTATATTTAACAAAGTTTATATTGTATGTATATATATAAAAGGAATTTTTTATCCATATATACATATAGCTTTCTTAAATGTCTCATAAAAATCATAACATGAGCATCTTTACAAATTTTTCCATTTATTTTTATTAATAACTGACTTTACTTAAATGAAATACACCTTCATAAAATTGATGTACTAGCTTGAGAGAATAAGAAAGTAACTTTTCATCATCATTTTGCATTAATGATGGAAATTGTGCCTGTATATACATTTCTTTTTTAAAATTTTGCATTAAATTATTCATAATGTTTATTCATTTTTATTAATATAAAAATGTTTCTCTGCAAAGTTCATCACTACATTCACACATAAATTTCATTTATAAGCTTGTTTGTTACAGTATTTAATGTGCTTGAGCATGTTAAGAATAAGCTGAACTTTATTAGAGTACTTGCAAACCCAATTTGAATAATAAACACAGAAACCAACCAGTTGTCTTAACTTCTTCATGTTATCTGGATTTGGAAACTCCTCTAAAGTGTTTAACCAGTCTGGATCTTGCCAATTCAGTTCTAGCTGATATAATATGACCAAGAAGGGCAGCTGAATGCACACTGAATTAGTATTTTGCACGATTTAACATCAAGCCTTTCTCCTCTGCTGCTTGGAAGAAAGCTTGCAGATTTTTATCATGTTCTTCCATTGTCTGGCCACCAATTACTACATCATCCATAAAGGAAAAGCAGCTTTTAGTTTGTTCTGTTGAAGAAATTCATCTATTGCCCTTTGAAAGGCTGGCACAGGATGGGTTAGGCCAAATGGTAACATGGTGAATTCATATAAGTGACCACCAGCCTTAAAGGCAGTGAATTTGCAGTCCTCCTCCCAGATCAGTATCTGGTGGTATGCTGACTTCAGATCAATTTTGGAAAAGTAATGATACTCAGCTGTGTTGTTCAATAGCTTTTCCATATCTGGAAAGAGATATGCATCCAATCTTGTGAACTGGTTCACAGTCTCAGAGTAATTTATCAGTTGAGCCTTGATCTATCAACACTCTCACTGGAATTTCTTTTTACGTAAGCTAATGGATTGAAATATTCCCTTGCATTAGTCTTTACTGACTGCACTAAGGACAGACACTGTTACTGAAGATTTTTTGCCTCTCTCACACAAGCTATCAACTGCTGCTACTGTTGAGCAACACACAGCTGCCCAGTGGCCTGTTTTGCCACATTTCATCAGTTTGAGTTCTTCACAGGACACTTAGGTTGAGAATGAGATATCTGAAAAGAAAACCTGCGCTTATTTTGGCCATTTGAACCTGCACTACTGTTTTTGCCTTGTGAAAATCATGTTTATTATACAGTTTAATTAGATTCTTGTTGAAATAAATTGTTGAGTGATCTAGAGGGAACAACAAATTCATCTTAAGCTTTATTTGAACAAGAATCTGAAACATAAGACTGAAGATAATAAATGAAAACATGACATTACAAACATATTATAAACATAAACAGGACATTATAAACATGAAATTATAAATAAATATATGACACATACTTTAACCATATTGTCTATGTAGCAAACTTCATTCATTTACCCACTGATTCTGACCTATTTGGATTTCCAAAAATGGACTCTGAATAAGTTTTTTTGGAAAAAATTTCTCAATGATTTTAATAATATGTCTACATTTATTAAATTTGTTATTTGTCTATGCAGTATGTCACCTTAAAGATTCATGTTATTAGCATTGCAGCATTCTAATTTGGTAATATAGACTTTTTAATACTACTACTACTACTATTATTACAAACTAAGGATACTAAAAGCAAAAAAGTGATTATATATACAGTTACATCTTTAATATTAAATATGGAGGCATAAAATCAATTAAGCTACAGAAAGATCTGAAAATAATCACTCCATCATTTTTAAAGATAGTAGGATTTATACTTAAAACCAAAAAACTAAGACATCTAATAGAACTAAAGATGCAATGGGAAATTGGCTGGACCAACAAATTTCATTACTATTCTTGATATGTTGATGATATGATAATGTAGTATAATCCAAAGATCAATGCTGCTAAAAGAAGAATAAAAAAGAGATTAGTTGGTCAAGGAAGATTATCATCAAATTATGATTAAATTAATATTAATTGTAAATCAAAACCAATTTAAGTTTAGCATCATTAATTTTGTAAAATGCAACTAAGAGAGAACATTACCAAATAGTAATTTTTGAGAAACAATTTGGCAAAACAAAGGGGGCAATATTGCTTCCACTATTTTTGAGCCATCTTGGCAGATGATAATTTGAAATTCAAATCAACAGGTACTTTTTGAATCAAAACTATAAATAGAGAGAAATCTTTTTAGAAAGCTGATGAAGTAAATTCTTTGAAAATCTTATCTTTAGATTTAACTTGGTTTGCTTATTATTAAATCATGTCAAGCTAAATGGTAAATGCATTAGTAGTGGCAAGGGCACATTGGGAGTGATTGGAGGATCCTTGATCCAAGCCACAATCCTGCATCTAGGTTAGGATATGAGTAGGAGTTTTTTTCTGTTTAGCTGACTATCAATTTTTTCTACAACATGAATGCAATAACAGAACTTCAGAGAAAAGGCTAGTTAGCTGATTGTAGGATATTATATTTTATATTAACTAGAGTATGTAGGAGACCCATAAATAGACTGATAACAAGATTAAGCATGTATTACTAGTTAAATGTAGGTTAGGAAGCTGCACATAGTTATTTAATTATTTAGCTTATTTAAAGCCAGTATTTTTTTTTGGCTAAACATATATTTATTAAAGTGCTAGTGACATTGCCTGGTTGCAAGTATAAATTACAAATTGAGTTTAAGCCAGTTACATCCAGGCTTTAGGGTTGTGCTGAGTTAGGATAGGGAACACATAAACTACTTTTTTGAGCTGAGATTGGGAACAATTCACCAGCAGTGAAGAGGACTAGGTGTTGGAAGATTGGAGATTAGGGTTGGCCAGAGGACTTATGGAAGATCAATTGTCAAGGAAACTGCAGTAATTGATTCATACCTAAATAGTATTCAACTATAATGGAGTCTAATAAAAGTTAACTACAATCATGAATAAGATAATGCAGTTGATATAAGTACATCCCTACTTGCACCTAACAAAGAATTACATTCAAAAGGAATTAATCAAGTTATGTTAAAGCTTGGTAGCAGATGCTACAATAATTATAATGTTGAAAACCTCTCTAAAGTAGTACATGAAATTACTTTCAACTGTGGTGCACAATAGAACAGAACACCATGAGGATATAAGGTTCTATAGGGCACATAAGAAAATTCACAACAACCAACACTGTATTAAGCCATCACAATAATATAAGTAACTTAACACAAGGTTGCTGATAGAATTAAGAATGTATTCACAATAAGGTAATTATGACCATGTATCTCATAGGAGGCATGACATGGTAACCACCATTGGCTGCAGCAATGTCATGTGACATAGAAGGGAGCCAAATGCTTTCCATTACACAGCTAAACAGAAGACATCAGTATAAAAATCCCAATAACATCTCAACATTTAAAACATATTTATATTAGAATTCTTGGAAATTGAGCTTCCTTCTTCATGATCAATAAGCATTATATGCATGATTTTCTAAGTGAAGAATAAATTAAGTACTACTTTTATATAAACAAATTGTATAGCTAATATTTAAATCACATGCATTGTTGTCTAAAATTAATGATAAATACAAAAGGCATTAGAGGAATAGCTAAATTCTTGTAAATAGTTCTGAATTGCTGATTAATTTCAGTGCTGCTAATGTAAATTGGCAGAAAATTAATAAATCAAATTCAAAACTAGATAGAGTGGGGAGGCTTATGTTTTGATTTGGAGGATTTCAAGATAAACTTTGAATTCAACAAACATTTTTCAAATGTAGTTATATAAAGAAAATGTTCATTCTAACTCTTCTTGAAAATATATTCAAATTTTGATTACTTGGATTTCTCTCAATTACAAGTATTTTCTTAATTTTCAATTGGTACATGGACAGCTCTATTGACTCTTTTCTTATGAATTACATCATGGATAAAATATAAAATTTGTCCATGCTGGACATGCATTGCAATGTTTTCCACTATAAATTTAATGAGTGTCTAAACAAACTATAAAAACATGAAATTTTATTCTAACACTTATTTTATCAACAAGTAAGTAATTTTCAATACAAATCATTGATTAAATTTTCATTCAGTATGATGCGATCTTAGTTTTTACTATATTATTACAACCATATCTTACAAAATATTTATTATGCAATAGGTTGGGCATTTATTTGTTTTCTTTTAACTAATGCTATTTTCTATTCCTTTTTGTTTTTATGATTTTTAACTTATATCTATTTTTGCGATTTTCTTTATTTTCACTTACTTTTTTTAGGTGTTTTCCTGTTTTTTCTTTTTGGAAGTTTTTTGAATTTTTCGTTTGTTTTATTAAGAAAATGGAGGAAAACACAGAACAAGTTCAAACTAATCTTATTGTCAATTACATACCTCAAGATATGACTGATGACGACTTTGGTAAGCTATTTAGAAGATGCGGGAATGTACAATCTGCGCAAATAATTCGTAATAAGACTAATAACTACAGTTATGGCTATGGTTTCGTTAATTATTATTCTGTTGAGGATGCTCAAAAAGCTGTTCATATGTTAAATGGACATGAAATTGGAATTAAGCGCTTGAGAGTAGCTGTTGCACGTCCACGAGGCGAAAAATCACGTCAGTGTACATTATATGTTTCAAACCTTTCACCAGAAATGACTGACGATGAGCTCGCTAGCTATTTTGTTAAATATGGTGAATTGACCAGTTGTCGATGTCTAACAAATTCTCAAAATCAATGCACTGGCATTGGTTTTGTTATATTTGCTACAAAAGATCAAGCCGAAGCTGCAATAGCCGGACTGAACGGGTTTAAAGATAATCATTGGGTAAAGCCAATGAATGTCAAGTATTCTACCTATGATCAATCGGAAGAAAAAATGAATTATTATTTAAACAAAGCTGGTAAGATGCCTAAAAGAAAGTTTTCCTACTTCGAGGAACCTTATGGGGGGAATTACTATGAAGAATATTATGAAGATCCAAGAGCATCCATGTATCCTCCACGAGGAGGGATGGGCCCAATGTATCCTCCAATGAGCAAGTACTCCCGAAATGAATATAATCATCCACTTACTAGAATGCCTCCTCCACCACCGCGGGCTATGATGTATGGAAGACCTGGTGAATGGGGGCAAGTGCCCAACCAAAATAAAGGCGGCGGTACGACACTTTTTATGTATAATATTGGCCCTAATACACATGAACAAGATATTTGGAGTTTCTTCAAACCTTCAGCCGATATTTTGAAAGTAGATGTAATGCGAGATACAAATACTGGTTTAAGTAAGAACTATTGCTTTGTTAAATTTAAGAGACGTTTTGATGCTGAAAGAATTATGCGGGATTTCAACAATCAGGACCCTTTTAATATTGGTGCGAAATTGGAGATTAAGTGGTACAATAATTAGTGTGTATATCTGTGTAATATTTCGATTATATATTAAGTTTTTTTTAACTTGTAATTTGTTTTATTATAGAATTTTATTCGATTTTTTGCTTTTATTTTCTTATTTTACGGCAATTTTTGTTTTCAGCATTTTTTATTATCAATACATTCGAATTTTGAATGTTCTTTTGCGATAAGTTCTATTAACTAATATTTGTGTTGCTCAACTACTTTTTTGCTCATGTATAGCGAATATGGTTGCATGATTGATTTATTTCATTCTTGTGTTCTTCAATTGCCCAATTATTTTCAGTAAATTTATTTTTGCAATGAAAGTCGTCTTGAAATACAATTCCATTAAGCTATTTTAATTTCAATTGTGTACTCACCATTTACATGAATGATTCCATTTTGTGGTTTTTATTTATTTAGCTAAGTCAAAAAATTTATTCACTAATGAAAGATCATTTGCATTGAAAATGCCTACTAAATGCATTTTATATGATGTTAATTTCAGAATTTAAAATTTTCAATTTCTCATTTCCGATCAGTATATTTTCAAATTCATTTTTGTGATTTATTTTCAATAATTAATGCAAATCATTTGTTTTAGAATGTATAATGGAATCGGACTTGCAACTGCACGCGGCAGCGGAACAAATGGCTATGTTCAGCGTAATCTCGCATTTATCAAACCAAACAAGGAAAAGATCACCTTAACGGTACACATTTTGTTCAGTATTGTAAAAAACCTACTCAGTAAGACGAAAAATTTGATTAAATGACATTTAATGTGTTACAAAAAAGGTTAATGCTACAACTTAGCACTATTACAAGCACAAAATAGAAGTTTTTTACTGTCGCTTGTCTGTCAAAATTTCACTATAAACGAAAAAGTTCTTTAAACTGCACATTTAACGATAGGACAATGCTGTATAGCTGCAATGTCTTTGGGTTGCCATATGTTGGTAGGACCATTTGTTGAGTTCTTGTGTGTATACGCTAATCGTATTTGTGATAATCCATCATTCTTGCTTAACATATCATGCTTGTCTACGACATTATGCACCGGTAGCGTTTTTATTTCGTCGAACAACTTGGGTGATGCATCATTGGGTTCTCCAATCGAGTAATCGCCTCGCAAAAATGCAGTATTGACCGTGTTCAAGTCGGCATATATATATATATATATATAAAACTTACGCTTTGTACTATGGAAATTTCAGAAAAGTGTACAAGTTAGCAGTTTGGTATTAGGGAATGTTTCTAGACTATTTTTATATTAGGCAATGTCTTCATAACTGAAAAAACAATTTCTAAAGCATTTTCGAATTCACATATTTTTTATTAGAAAAATTGAAGTTTCTATATGAAAAAAGCATACACACGATTTGCACATTTGAAAAAGGGTATTTTGAAAAAAAGTGACCCTTAAAATTTTTCGCGCGTAGTTTTTAACCCGAAATTTTATTTTCATGTAGTTTCTCCCTTCACATAAGGGGAATTAACCACTATTTAAAGTTTCGAAAAAATATTTAAACGCATCGATTTTGTTTGTTTTGTATTTTTAGTACATAAAACTTTTAAAATATATGAAATTCAAAGGGATACAGACTGCTCATTTAGAAGACACAGCAAGAAAAAGCTTTGTTAATGCACCTAGGCATGTTGAGTTCATTGAATTGCTGAGCTTAGCTTTGGCAAATATTTTTTTCACCATTTAGCGTTTGTATGAAAGTAAATTTTGCGTAAATACTAAAACATCCCCCCCTGTACATTTTTTTTATTTTTAAAACCCCATTTTTTCCCCTCAGTATTTTTACGACCCTTTATGTAGAGCAAATTTTTTACACCCCCCTATGTAAAAAATTTTTTTTTAATTTATTTTTAGATCCCCCGATGTAAAAGTAAAAAAATTAAAAGTTTTATGCATTTCTAAAACAAAATGAAAATTTTTTCCAAAACATGATTTTAAATTAAAAAGTAGAAATAAAAAAAAAATAAAAAATGAGTTTTCTGATAGCATTTTTTCCCTTTTATCGTTTTTGATTTGTTTCTTTATTTTTTTTTTTTTCAAAAATTTCCTTTTAAAAATTTTTTAAGTTTTTAAAAATAGAAAGTATGTACTCATTTTCAGCAGTTTTACGGGTATTTCCCCTTTTTGTTTGGGGGGGCCATTTTTTACTTTTACTGACATCTTTTTTTTAAAACACCCAAAATTTTTAAACGAATTTGGGTTAAATTTAAATGGGGTACTTTTGGGAAATATTTTGAAAAAAATTTTTTTTACTTTCAAAAAAAATGTTTTACACACATTTACTCCCATTTCCCAAAAATAGTGGGAACTCACTTTTTAAATTTATATATATATATATATATATATATATATGATTAAAACATTGCTTGTCGTTTACATTCTAAATGTAGTTTTTAGGAAGAAGAATTAAATCGAATCAATGAAATCGCTCTACTTCCTAAAAAAATGCATAGTTCTATCATCGAACATGAACGTAAACGCAAAATTGAAATTAAATGTCTTGAAATGCGTGAACTAATGGAAGATCAAGGCTATGAAGCTGATGAAATTGAGGAAAAGGTTAAAAGTTTTCGTCAAATGCTGCTCACTAAGGACAAAACTAAGCAGCAAGAACTTATCAATGGACCTAAGTATACATTAATAATTTTTGCTTAATGTTAATAATGGTATTTAAGATTCATTAATGAAAAAAACGATAAAGCAGAAAGATTTCGACAAGTTTTTCTACCTGATAAAGATGTGAAGGCAAACGATTCTGATGAGTATGTACTCGTTTTCGTAATTTTGTATATAGGCTTTTTATATATTTAATAAATTCTGTTGCAAATATACATTTGGTCAGTAGGTACATATAAAACATTCATATTAAATTATATTGCTTTCTCAAATTCGCTACATGTTCTTAGAATTCGAATCTACTATAAAGTAAAAGTGAGAAATGTATTTCTGGCAATAGCTAATTGCAGCCATCCAGCCTTTACCGGCAAATTGCAATTGAATTGTGCGAATTTAGAAAATTGCAAATTGCGATAGAACTAGAATCTCAAGCAGATATTAACACCGTACTTATTGCATGCAATAAGACATCAAAATATTGTATTTTGATTAATTTTTGTATTCAATTATATTTCTTGAACAAATAAATATTTTCTTTAAAGGGGTTGGCTTAGATTTTGCCTGAATGTTCAGTAATTTTCAATATTTTATTGCTTAACTCCTTTATACCTGCCTTAATTGTACATAGTGTTCCGATTCCCATTGCTAGTGAATTTAGATTGATGTGGTCAATTTGGATATGCTTTATAAATTAAAACATTTCAATTACGAACAGGAAACTTTGTAATTGTTTAACATGGACACGAGCTATGCTATTGTATAACTTAATAATTATGGCTAAACGATTTGTTAATGTTTTTTAAAATTTGCTTCTTTAATAACAGTGGGTTCGGAATCATTTACATAATTTATGTAATCATGTAAATTATTCTGCCATTATACCGATATATATATATATATATATATATATATATATATATATATATGTGTGTGTGTGTTAAAAATTTCTATTCATTAAAATTTGTATTACACGAAATAACATCACAATTTTTTATTTAAAGCGAACTTACACTAAAAACTTTACGTTTTAAAACAATATTTGCACTTGTAGTGTAATGAAATTATTAGTTTCCAATTTATTAATGCATGTACAAATTGTATCAGTCATCAAAAAACCTTAGCTTAACGAAACCTTCGCGCACTGTCATTAAGGCTTAGGTTAACGTTCGTTCATAACAGTGTGTGACTAGGGTAACAAATTAATTGATTAGTGTGTGCCTCACAGGGTGATTTGACAGCATCTTATATGTACGTTGTAATATACGATGCTTACAAATGTGAAATTTAATACTTTTAAATAATGTTTTCACTTACAAGCATCATGGCCCACTGTAGTGGGCCATGACGAGCATTAATTATTACATACGTCAACAATACAAGGCTAGCAATTGTTCACTACTAATAGCCTATAAATTACGCACTCTGCCTTTCAAGAGATCATTAGCCAATGAAAAAACCTATTACCGCCATGTGCTGCCCGCTTTTTTTTAAGGCCGTGCGCTCTAGACAAGGAATATTTCCCTTTGTCTTAAACACACCTAGGTGTCTATATATATTTATTCACACTCTGCACTATGAATTAATAAAAAACGTGTATAGAACGCGTGTTCTCTATCTGCATCAAAAATTGAAGTCAATAAAAAATTCAAATTATTGAAGATATGTATACCTTATAGCAACAATGGGATTGTTAGGCAGATTGGTGTAGTAGTCAGCAAGAAAGCCCTATGGAAAATTCGCAAAATTTCTATCCAAAAGTTGTGGTTTGTATCGCACTGTCATGTTTGGTATTTAATTTGAAAATTATCGTCGAAGGAACAATAAACAATTTGCTGGCTATTGCAGCAAGATAGACAAACCCCACACCTTTCGTGAAACAAGAACTTTGATGTCTGACAACAGCATTCAGTTTCTGCAGTGGCCACTAAATTCTGCAGACTATCACTCCAGTGGAAGACGTGTGGACTATCCTCAAGAACTTCGTAGATGACATTAGTAATAAAGAAATCACGTAGTGCTTCTGGCGCTGCCAATTAATTCAATTGCTGACAGCACAGTTTCCTCCTGAAATTTGCTGCGGGCCAGCCTTTAACAGTTCCTACAAGCGTTCATTGTTGAATTTGACTGGACGTCCTAAGCTCCGTGAATTTTTGAAACTGATACCTCCACCATAATATAATTGAAATTACGCAACTGCTTAGCAAACAACGAAGAATTTGTAAACACTTAAAACATGTGCTTATAGCCAATTCATGTTGCTTTTCTGTTTGTAAATATGTTCATCCGTTTGTCTCTAAATTAAATTTTTAGTAAATACTTCCCCATTTAGTTTTCTGATACTGAGCCTAAGAAATTTGAGCACCTCTAATTAATAACAAAGTTTCAATTTTATGGATTATTTATTTGTTCTAGACTATCATCGCATGAAGCTCAAGATCGACGGAAAGGCTCACCACAAGATAGAAGCACTCGTCCCCACCCGTAAGATCCTTACTCCAAATAGAATTGTCAATTAGCTAACGGTATCTATTTATTTCTTATTTTCCAAAAACAGCTGCAAAATAATGGCTATTCGATATCAAGCAACTTTTATTTTAATTAAATAATGCAATTATTTTACATTTTGTGAAGATGAACATTGTTACTTTCCCTCAAAACGTATAGAATTTACAAGAATACCCGTTGAATTTATTGTTAATTATGCGAACGTATCAATCTAAATATTAATGATTATTTTTGTGCTTTACGTAGTACTTTTGTATTGTTTACATTAATCGCAGTTTCAAATATATATGGGCTCTTTGTAACATTTTCTATAAAAAAATACAAAAAAATTATTTTTAAATTAATTCTATATTTTTCTGGTGCACTCTGATATCCAAATGTCGATAAAAACAATTTCATTTTTCCTTAGAGGTAGCCAAACAAAAGCTAAAAATTGACTTTACAATCATAGAAGAAAATTATTGCTTTTTTCAATTTGATTCTACTTTAACAGTCTGATATCTTTAAATAAAGTGTGAATTCGATAGATAATGTTGAGCAATGATGCAGATTTATATCTTAATACGGAGAAACATTTTAAAAAAATTACATACTTATGTATGTGGTTTAAAACATTTTATGTAGCTAAAGTAGTAATTTGCGGGTGCGAATACTATCCACGTGTACTTGGTTTTACAGGAACCCACTCGCGGTTGCGAATAATTATTATCGAGTATGGGCTGGTAAAAGTAAGCATTTTATTCCACATTAAAATGCATTTTCTCGGTTATGTGCCGGTACAGGGAAAAATTTCTAAATGCAGGTGGGTACAGGGAAGAAGGAATATTTTGAATGGCGAGGTCGCCATTACCAAAACGTCTATGCGCACAAAACTCAATTCAAGATCTGTTGGATTAATTAGTATAGAACAATCTGATGTCGGTTTTTTGACGAACCATCCATTTGTGGATTCCTGTGGAATTTTGAAATGAGTAAATCATATACATATATGCAGACGTGTCAATGAGCCGAAATTTTCAAGTTAAGTTCGGTTTGCCACCGAGAATCTTTCAATGAGGCGCGTTTTAGCTCGATAATTTTTTTAAAAAATATTGCGCCCTCGGAATGTTTTACGTAGCTCCTATTCTATTTACTAAACAGTTTAAAATAATAAAAAATCTTCAAAGTTGTTCAGTTATGGGGTTGCGCTACCCATCTATAAATGAACCTTTAATAACATTTAATTTGAAACCATAGTATTAGGAAATGTCGAAACAGTACAAACACTTCTCTACTTTTTGAGCTCTGAGTTTCTGCAGTGTAACTATGGCTTCGAATATTATTATTAACCACAGGTGATATGCAATAATGATAGCTAATTTTTAGATCAGCTATGTCAAAAACGGAAAATTCATTTTATAATTTTCAGCAGTTTGTTGAAGTTTAGTGTAGGAATCACTTAGTAGAACACCCAGCGTGTATCATGTGTTCCCAATAAAAGACAATTGCTTGTTCGGGACAAACCATGAAATAAAACAATTTTCTATTTCAAAGGGGAAAGTGACACAAGTCCCTTCATGTAACAGTTTGAACCAAGCATTTAAATTCGTTTTTCACTGTTTGATTTTAGATATGAGTTGGTTCCACCAACAATTCAACATTTTCATTATTCATGATCAAACCAGGGTTGGTAGTTTTTTTCGGAAAACGCCGTTTAAAATGTTTTATAGTAAACACGTTTTTATATTTTTGTTTTTTTATTTCTTTGAACGATAGGGGTAACAAAAATTATATTTTGTAGCGAATTTTCCGATATAGTCCACATCCTCTGAAACGTCAATGGGAAGTATTTTGCTACAACTGTTGCGGTCATCCAATAGGTTTGCAGGTGATTTCACTTAAGATGCAACTGTACTGGTTAACTGATCCATAGAATCAAAATCTCGTCGCTTAACTAATCAAATTCATAACACTGACCCAGTAAAAACTTGTCAACAGGGTTTTTTTAAAGATATTATTTTGTTTTCTATAGGTGGTGTCTTAAGCAGTTTGTCGTAAACATATCAACCCTGGTTGAAACTCATTCCAAGCTATGAGATGTCCTAAACGCCAAATACCGAGAGAAAAAATTTAAAAATTTGCTAACTATACAGCAATTAGCGAATTTAGGTATCTCCCGAAAATATATTATTTCAAAATATCGATATTCAAAAAACTATTTAGAAAATGAAGTATTTCTAAAGTGAACATTGCGTTATAAACATTTGTGAAAAAATGATAGTTTCCTTTCAGTGTTGATCGATTTAAATCATTGATTTAAATCGAATTTAAATCATGATTTAAATCAAAGCACATTATTAGTTCAATTATTGATATAAATCAAGTACACTAAAAGAGATAAAAGTAGTGTGTTCTAATTGCTTTGAAGTCATTGTCCTGATATTGGAATGAATTTACACGCTCTGAAATTATTGTTTTGCATGTTTTTTATTTTCCGTTTATTTAAAATGGATTAAATTATTTTATTTCAAAAATAGTCGTATCAAAAGGATTTCGAATATTTACTACCTCAGAAGATTGTCTGGCTAAAATTGAAATTTCAATAAAAAATCCGACTGAAATAAAATTGAATTCGATATTTTTTAATATTTTAATTTAAATCAGATTTTTTCCCAACACTGTTTGTGATTCAGTATTTATTTAGCTGTTAGTTACAGTTGCAGTTTCATTGTCAATAAGGGTTGATCAAACTAGACTTTCAGCTACTTGCTTACTTTTGTTCAATATCTGTACTATTTAAGTTTTCTTTTATTTTGGAATTTTGAATTTAACACAAATTATCTTTTTAGATCTAAAAGTTCACGACGTTCCTCTTCTAGTGAATCATATTCCAGGTTTGTTTTATATACTACTACTACTACTACTAAATGTCTTCTATTCGCTATTAATATAACGATCTATAAATTTAACAAAAATAAGTTATTTATAAAAAGTTCTTATTATTCTGCAATTATTGCAGAAACAAGATAAAAACCAGGAGCAAACATTATCAGTGGTGAAATACTCCTTAACATGAAATTCCATGAATCTGATAAGTTGGTTTTTAAATGCATAAGGTTTATCGAAAATATCAACAGAAGTATTGATTATTATGTAATTGGCCATGTATATTACTCGATCCCAAAAATTATTATGTGAACTAATCTTTTTACATTTACGTATGGTAAATAAGTTTCTTGAATTTTTTTTCTTGATTCTCTTGAATTAGTTAAGCACACATAATCATAGGGATTTACTTTGTATAACACTTTTAAAAGTTTTTTAAAATATAGGAGGTCATATAATTGGTAGTTAGCAATTAGTAAAAAAATTTATAAAAA
>CABFPE010000921.1:167824-181422 GCA_900660155.1 Hofstenia miamia | reverse complement strand
TTGCAGTTTCCTATACTTACATTTAATAACAATACATGTAAAGTCATTTATTTGGTCGATTATAGTCAAGTCTCCTACTATTAATAAAATAGGGTTCAGCTATCCAGCCATTTCAAGCATCTATTAAATTGTACATGTATAGATCAATAGTCAGACTAAGCAAGAATCGAAAAACTCCTATCCATAACATAAGTGCTGTTTCATGACTGGCACAAGGACCCTTTGAATCACTCCTGTGATGGAATCCAGCCACTACTCAACACAACTTGCTTAGCTGAACATTTTATTAAATATCAAACCAGATAAATGAAGAATGAAAATAAAATAAACTCTGAAGAATTTATTGTTCATCAATTTTCCTCTAAATTCTAAGCTATTTATTTAAAAAGTTTTAAGTACCTGCTGATTTTGAAATTTGAATTAATCTTCTGCCAATATGGCTGTTCTTATGTAAGCGTAATTTTGCTTGTTACAATTTGTCAAAAACTACTTAATCAGCTCTGGTATTTTTCTTAGAATGTACAATATTGTAACTTGGTTGCATTTTACAAAATGAATAAGATAATTAACTAAATTTTTACAATCATATTTCTGATCACTATTAATCATTTGATGATAATCTTTTGTTTGCAGCTTATTCCTTTTGGGTGATGCTACACCATGACATTACCTACATATGGGGAGTCGGTGGTGACTGCAACATGTTGCCAGTGTTGAGGCTCAACAAGTACCAGCTCAAGAAATTTCAACAAAACATCTTGTTCAGGAATGGTGGTGAGTTCCTGCCTGTTTTTGCTTTCACAGATAGAGATCATATTGCTTCCATATTCAATGACACAGGAATTCTGTTCAAGAAAGTCGTTGCCCAGGATTATGTTGTGTGGCAGTGGCTGGTCACAAGTGTTGATAACAATTAGATATAAAGAGAACAGTTTTTGCTGAATGTGGAGTTCAAGATTTGCTATGCGACATTTCAGAGAGATTAAATTCCCAGAAGCGTCCAACAGACGTGCAGTTGACAAAAGTAGTTTGTCCCTCAATAAACATAATTTAGAATCACAAGGGTTGCTAATAATGGAGGCAGAGGCCCTGGTATCAATAGTGACATTAACCAAAAATCCATTTATATCCACAGGGATGACATTAGTACCCACAAGTGAGGTAATGATCAGAACATCTTGCACATGGTTTATAGGAGGTGGAGCTCCAACTAGTTTAATGAATGGACAGAACTAATGGACAGATCAGGAGGATACACTTCAAACCTGGGCTCATTGATGACAAAGCCCTTGCTATCTGCTACTAAATGAATTACAGCATGGCATTGAGACTTTGTGTGAACTTTCTGACCACTTCTCTCTCTGCCAGGCCTTATAAGCTTGCTGCTTCATCTCAGTTCACAGTGAGTCAAGACGTTCTTCACAAATCAGGCATTGATCAGTTTGCTCAGCAAGAGTGGCTTGGAGTTGTTCAACCCTAGAGGGCTGAGGCTCTGGAGAGGGTGGTGACTGGGGGCAACTTCAAAAGTGATCTAAAGACAAAGCTTTTAAGTTGCAGTTGGCAACTGGTTAACATGAGTGGGAGAAGATAAATCAAGCAATGAATTAAATCCAATGGTGGGAGGGACAACATTCGGGTTGCCAGTGCTCACACAGGGGAAACCCTGAGTGGTAGTCCCATTACGAGAAAATCTATTGAAATCCATCAAGGAAAATGTAAGAAAATTACAGAAAAGCAATTCCAACAAATTGAGAGCAAAACTCTAACTGGGTTCAGAGGAACAAAAACTAGTAACAGCAAACAGCACAGTGTAGGGTACAGTAATAAATCCAAATTCTAGAAGAATGAGACAACAACAAAGTAACAACCAAAATAGGTAAAAAATAATGTCGAAGCTCAGTGACAGCTTCAGAGCACAGAACTGCAGCATAAAGATAACATAAGGGACAAAGTTATGCATCAAGTGGTAGTGAAGTCAATTGACTGCCAGTGTAGCATAATCCATGGCATAATGCTGCTAAGAAGAGAAGAACAAAGGATTAGTCAGTATTAAGATCAAATTATTATTTATTGATTAGATCAAATTATGATTTATTGATTGTAAATGAATTAAAATAATTAATTTGGAAACTGTTTAAGTAAATTCTTCGAAAATCTTATCTTTTGATTTTATTTGGTTTGCTTACTTATAAATCATGTCAAGCTAAATGGTAGATGCAGTAGTAGTAGTGGCTTTGGCACACATTGGGAGCAATTCCAGGGTCCTTGATCCAAGCCATGAACCTGCATTTCTGTTAGGTGTTTGAATAGGAGTTTTACTCCATTTAGCTGACTATTGATTCAATTGTTTGCATGTACTAAATAATTGATTATCAGAGAAAAGGCTAGGAAGCCTACTGTAGGTTATATCTGTATTAAATGTCTAATTAGGTGACCTATAAATAGGCACATGGATGTGGATTGGTTCAGAGATCAGAGTTGGCCAGAGGCTATAGTGAAATCATGGAAAGGAACTGTGACAACAGTGTACCTAAATAGTATGGAGTTACTCAAAGTCAATGCAAGTTAACAATAATGTATCTCATGTTGGAGCAGGGAAATAACAATGCATCCATACCCACATATAACAGGAAACAATGATTTAATAGAATAATTAACTCTGTTAAAGCTTGGTAGCAAATGCTACATGGTGACCATGACAGATAAGAACAAGAAGAAGAATCAACCCAACATTCGAACTTGCGACTTAGGATCAATAGTAAGAAAAGCAACCATGACAGAGAAAAACACACATGTGAAGAATCTAATATGACAGATAGTCAGTTACCAATACTACATCTAATCTAAAGCAGGTTCAAAGACAAAAATTGCACTGAACTGATAGCCACTACTAATCACAAATCAAAATGACAAACACAAGAGCCAGGAAAGGCAGTACTAAGAAAGGCACTGCCAATCATGTGTGGTCAAGTTAAGTAAAATAGAGGAAGAAACTAAGACTGAATATTAAAATAAATATTAATTGTACAACACATGGTTATGATTAATTAATTATTTGTAAAATTGTAGTGCAGTAATTTTTTATATTAATTCATTTGGCAAAAAAGTAATAAGCCAAAATCACAAATGCTAATTAAGGCAGAAGTGCATCATTGGCAGACAAAAGAAAATCAAAGAATAAGAAATTGTCAACAACTTAGATTAGCAGGTACTAGTCAAATATTTGACTGTTTCTTATTTTTCACTATAAAAATTGTGTGATTTATCATTTTGGTGATGACTTAAATTTACTGGATTTAATTTGCTTTTCTGCGTCAGGTTATTTTATTAATTATCATGGAAAGCTAAACATTCTAGCACTAGGGTATTCTAGAGGGTGGTTCACGACTTCAGTTAATGGGGGCATTGTTGATAGCTGGTGCTTACCCAATGTGCTCATAAGTTAAGGATAAGGATAGGGGTTTTTACTCATATTAGCTTTCCTATCATTTGTTGTTCATATTATTGCACTTATTACATCATGCTATTACATCTAGCCCTCATAGGAAGTTACAAAATCAGTTTGTGTTATCTTGTATGGATTTTATTATGTATAGTTACCAGTGGACCAAAGTACTATTTATCTTCCCTTTTTGTTATGACCATATTGGTTGTTCACATGTACTTTAGGTTAACATGTGATTATTTATATGTAAGGATATTATATGTAAGGAAACCTAACAAGCTAAAGCATCCCAGTTGTGAGCTTCCCTTAAATTTCAAACTTGTTAATAACAAGAACAATCAATGCACTAAATTAATAAGGTATTGAACATTGTCACTATCAAATTCATGCAAGCTATTTCACTGCACTGAGTCATTAGAGTTGTGGTTGGTGTTTCTCTCAATGTTTAATTATTGGATTTAAATGCTCATTATAGCATAATTCTTCAATTCCTCTTTTGTGCTTTGCTTCAGGTCAGGTAGATTACCCTGTACATTGTACTATCTATCTCGTGTCTTGTATCTAAAAGGATAGTTGTGAGTTTCTTATCAATGTTTGTTGATCAGATACTAATTTAATTACCAAACAACTCCAAGTTAGAACCAAAGAAGAGAGATGGAAATTTGGGATCTGCCACTTACCATACTAGTCAAGGAAGGAAAAATGTCACAGCAGCTCCTAAATTAAGTTAAGCTTTATTAGTGGGAAAGTTGGCAAGATTCTACACAAGCAAGACAACACCCACTCCAAGGAGGACATAGTCTGAAACAGATGCATCCCCCACGGAATGGGGAACCCTACACATGTCCCCAGAAACAGGATCCAGTGAAGTTTTAAATATTTTAAGACAAACAAATGAAACAGAAATGATACTAAGATCTGAAATACAATTGTTGGTGGAAAGGTTGGCAAAACTGGAACAAGAGAATGAAAATGCAATGAGTGAACTAAAAATCAAAATGGACAATTGCCTAGTAGACCAAAGTGAAAACTTCCAGAAAGACATCAAGGCACTAACAACACAGTTAGCACAATTGAACAAATGCTTCCAGGAGCAGAATGCAAAATGGGAAAGCATATGCAGACAATTAGAAGATGTGAACAGGCAGTTAATTCTGGACAACAACATACATGCTCAGGAAATAGAACAACTCAAGGACAAGCTCAGGTCAACAGAGCTGGACAGAGACAAAAACAGTGAAAANTAAAAATAAAGTAAGTAATAACGTTTATAAATTCCAACTGTTTTTCAGTTAACAAAAGTATCTTCTGCGCATCCTGCTATTCATCTTACGTTTTTGGGGATTTGCGACTTAAGAATAACATAGTAAAATAAATAGATCACACTAAATATGCACTAAAATAAATGATAATAAAAACCTAATAAACTAAAGGAACTGGTAATTTTATTTGAGATAAAAATGGCGGTTTGTTTCTTGTTTGCTTTAGAACTAATGTCGAAAAAGGCTAAAACACTGTGTGGCGTGCCGATATCGCTACAGTACAAATTGTACAAATTTGGAAAATTTGGCAATTAATTGGCAAATATTTGCCAAATATTTGGAATATTTCCATTTACAAAAATTATGCATCTTTATCCAAATATTTGGCAAATATTTGCCAAATATTCCAAATGTATTTACTAGGGAGGTCAATTATTCAGTTGATTATAGTCAAGTCTCCTACTCTTAATAATAGATATATATTCCTAGGGTTGGCTATCCAGGGGGCACTAACAACACAGTTAGCACAATTGAACAAATGCTTCCAGGAGCAGAATGCAAAATGGGAAAGCATATGCAGACAATTAGAAGATGTGAACAGGCAGTTAATTCTGGACAACAACATACATGCTCAGGAAATAGAACAACTCAAGGACAAGCTCAGGTCAACAGAGCTGGACAGAGACAAAAACAGTGAAAACCAGTGATGAGAGCTAGAAGAGTTGAGACACACACTGAGAGTGATTTGAGAAAACAAAGAGGAAAACCCAAGGACAACAAGAACACATGAGATAACAGTTCAGCAAATGAAAGAGAGGAGCCTACAGGTGTCACCCACGAATTTCAAAAAACAATTCACAAAAGCAGAAGAAGAAGAGGAAGAAGAGAAAAAAAATCATTGATGAAATTATGAAAGCAGTGACAAACCAACTCACAACAGATGAACAAATAAATGTAATAAGAAGAACAACCTACAAGAGCTCAATGCTACTGGAATATAGTCAGAATGACAAAATACCATGCAAGGCAATGTTGCCAAAATTCAATGGGAAGGTCAACAGCTACAATCCAACATTTCTAGAATGGCTGCAAATGTTTGAAATTACAATGGCTGAAAGGAAAGTAAACCAATGGGCAGCAGCTGCAAGATTCCCATTACACTTAACAGGAGTGGTGTCCCAACACTACCTACTTTTGGATACCAATACAAAACAAGACTATAAACTGCTAATCAGAGACTTTGTAGATTACTACAAGAACAAAAGCTTTAAAAAACATTACCAAATAATACTAAATTCAACAAAGATGAGGAAGACAGATGACATTCAAAATTATATCCAGCAAGTGGAGCAATTGGTGACACTCAGCTCAAGGAGGAATAAATACTCAAAATATGATCTTTTCTCACACATTTGTAGGGGAATGCCAGAGAACATCTGGACCCAATTTGAAATTAAATGTGACATTGATGACAAATTGGAGAAAATGATTAGGAAAGCCATAGATATACAGGCAACAATTGAAAACAATGCCCTCATCTAAGAGAAAGCAGTCTGGAATAAAGAAAAACCAACAGAATGGCGGAATAGCTATAAAACACAGACAGGTAGAATGAAAGCTTTCAAAGAAAAGAAGACAGAGAAGTTTGTCAACATAGAAAGCAAAGAGGGAAAGTTGAAGAAAATTAGAGAAAGAGACATTAAGTGCTACAACTGTGGAACGAAGGGACACAGAAAAGATGAATGTAGGAAACAAATCAATATGATCAGAGAAGAAGAAGTGTATTATGAAGATGGAGATGTAATTGAATCTGAAACAGAATTACTGGAAGATCCCCAAATGGAAGAAGAATCAGAAAACTAGTTCAAGTGCCAACTCCAAAAAACTGAGCACTGATAATGATCATGACGAACCTGGACAATATCAACACAGTAAAAATAATGATAAATGGGATATTAATGAAGGCAACAATTGACATGGGAGCAGCAACATCAATAATAACAGATGAGCACACTACAAAACTGGGATTTAAATGAGAAGATTTGGAATGATCAAACAAAAGACTAATCAATGCATCTGGAGAATACATAGACACAAAAGGCAAGCTCAATACAGTACAAATCAGGATAGCAAACACAACCTTCAAACAATTGCTAGTAGTAATAGACACTCACAACAATTTGTTGCCATATGAGGTGATACTAGGCAACAATTTCCTAACAAAGCATGTATGTGTAATAAATTATTCCAATAGAACAATCAAAGTGAGGAAAGAAGAAATCGAAATTGAGAAGCAAGAAGGAAAGCTATTGACAATAGCATTTGAACTGGAAGAAGACATAAAACTGCAGCCTTACCAGTGGAGGATGCATGAAATCAAAGTGGAAGAAAAAATCACAGTGGAGATAATGATCTATGATAACAAAGGGATCCATTCAAAAAGAGTCTCAATGCCATCAAGTGTGTGCGCCATAAAAAACAGAAGAGGGAGAATACCAATACTGAACACAACTAATCAAAATATCAATGTAAAGAGAACAAATGTAAGAATACTCAGGAAGTATGTCAAATCCAGTAGCAAAGCCATCTGGAGAACAATGAAAGACATCATTGAGAGTAGTTTGTTTAGTCAACTCAAGGACTTGCAAATAAAAACAGGTGGTACTCCACAATGCTGATTCAAGGGTGAGTGGGCAAAAACCATTGATGTAGCAAGTACTCCCCACAGCTGATTGAAGGGCAGAGGGACAAAAGTGTAACATCCTCCACCTGGCCTATTTGCACCATGTATTATTGTTAATAACTATCACTCAGTAAATTGAGGGTGAGGAGTTACTCCTTTGATGAACTGCCAAACTTTTCTTCTCTGCTTAGCTAGTTAGGTTAATTGAGTACTAATCATCACTATTTAGGTAAAGAAGCTGTGTGACGTTTCCTCATCAAATCATTTGTGGGCTACTACCTGAAGCCAATCTCCACATCACAGTTCCTCTCCTTCATGAACAATTGACCAAATCCACTGCACCATCTCAGTTCAATGAGGACTAATTATGTGTACCTTACCTTAGCTCAGTGCATGCACTCATGTCAAGTTGTAACTGACTTAAACTCAATTTTGTAAAGTGTTTGTTGATTTGATTAAGTAAAGCAACCGGGCATTGACACTAACTGCATTTAAATAATATTAAAGTAGCCATTACTGTAAAATTACTGGCTTTGTAAATTAATTAATAGATTGCAGTTTCCTATACTTACATTCAATAACAATACATGCAAAGTCATTCATTTGGTTGATTATAGTCAAGTCTCCTACTATTAAGAATAGATATGTATTCCTAGGGTTTGACTATCCAGCTGTTTTGAGTGTCTATTAAATCATACATGTATAGATCAATAGTCAGACTAAGCAAGAATTGAAAATCTCCTAACCGTAACATAAGTGCTGTTTCATGACTGGCACAAGGACCCTTTGAATCACTCCTGTGATGGAATCCAGCCACTACTTGACACAACTTGCTTAGCTGAACATTTTATTAAATATTGAACCAGATATTAGGAAGAATGAAAATAAAATAAACTCTGAAGAATTTATTGTTCATCAATTTTATATTTAATTCTCAGCTATTTATTTAAAAAGTTTTCAGTACCTGCTGATTTTGAAATTTGAATTATTCTTCTGCCAATATGGCTGTTCTTATGTAAGCGTAATTTCGTTGGTTACAATTTGTCAAATAATACTTAATCAGCTCCAGTAATTTTCTTAGAATGTACAATATTGCAACTAAGTTGCATTTACAAAATGAATAAGATAATTAACTAAATTTTTACAATCATATTTCTGATCACTATTAATCATTTGATGATAATCTTTTGTTTGCAGCTTATTCCTTTTGGGTGATGCTACACCATGACATTAACTACATAAGTATAAAACACCAGAATTATTGGAGGAAGAATACCAACATCTGAACACAATTACAACAGCTTAGAGAGGTGCTGGAGAGACACAAATGGATATTCAATTATGGAGAAATAAGCATGGGCCAGGCAATAGGTGAAGCAGACAAAATAATCACAATGACGAACAAGCTGATAACACTGTCAGTAAGGCAAGTGCCAGAGTAGCTGAAAGATGAATACAACAGAATACTCAATGAACTGATTGACAACAGAATAATTCGACCCAGTGAAAGTCCATACTCAGAACCAATGGTATTTGTAAAGCAAGGAGAAAAATACAGACTATGCATAGATTTCCAATAGCTGAACAAAGTAACAAAAAAGGACTTGTACCCACTTCCTAGAATACAAGACATGTGATACAAAGTGAGTAAGCACAAATAGTTCACATTGATAGATCTATGCAAAGCATACTGGCAAGTCAGAATGGAGGAAGAAGACATGAAAAAAACAGTGTTTATATCTCCATATGGTTTATACAAATGCATATATATATATGGCTTTTGGTTTATGTAACACGCTGGCAATGTTCCAGAGGTACATAACAAAAGTACTAAAGAACAAGAAACACAAAATGGAAGAAGTAGTGAATGCGTATATTGACAATATCATCATAACAAGCAACATGATAGAAGAACACTTAGAGAAATTGGAAAGTACACTATCAATCCTGGAAAAAGCAGGCCTAAGAATCAAGAGAAATAAGTGTGATATATTAAAGGAGAAAATCTTATTCCTAGGATGAGTGGAAGAGAAGGGGTGAATATGCATAAAAGACAATGCCAGAGACATGATTCAGAAGATAGAGAAGCCAAACACCAAAAAAGACATACAAAGAATAATGGGTTTCTTTAACTATTATGGAACATTCATACCCAACATTGTGGGAAAGACTGGCAAAATGACACAGCTAATCAGGAAATCAGTGAATTTTATATGGACAGGGCAAGAACAGGAAGAACTAGACAATATTAAAAATGAGTTAGCCAAACTTCCATCACTGATCACACCTGACTACAATGAAACATTCATTTTGGACTGTGACATGAGTAAGGTGGCAATTGGAGCAACACTTGGACAACTAAAGAATAACAAAGAGGTGCCAATACAGTTTTTCAGTTGGAAACTAAAACCAAGCAAAGAAAACTATGGATTGACAAAGCTATAGATTCTTGCCTGATTGAGAGCATAAAGAAATTTAGGCACTTTTTGATCAGATGAGAATTTAGAGTCTGCACAGATAACAGTGGCCTGGCATGGCTCAAAAAGTTCTCAGGTGATAAGTCTGGAATAGTATCAAGATGGATCAAATAATTTAATGAGTTCCCTTTCACCATTGAACACTGAAGAGGGACACTGCATACCAATGCTGACTTTTGGACCACACTCCCAGAGTACCAGAGAGACGCAGCTAAGGAAGACAGAGAAAAGAAGAAGTTTCAATTCTTAACACACATGGAGTATGAAGAGTTACCAGAGATAAACGTTGATAAAAATTGACAAGCTGTGTTGCCAATAGCAATAAACCAAGAAATATCAGAATCAGAGATTGTAGAGAAATAAAAAGATGATGTGATACTAAACAAAATCATAAGAAAACTGCAGGAACCAAGCTTAAACTATCAAGATTAACAGTGAACTACTATGAGAGATATAGATGGGAAAGAAACAAGAATAGACTACTATACATGGAAGCACAAAACAATAGGATCACAATACTGGAATACTACAAATTAGATTTAATAAGAAAACTGCACAAGAAAGGCCACCTAGGTATCACACAAACCAAGAGCACTTTCAATGTGAGATTCATCACAAAAGTGGTGAGAAAAGTCACCAAGGAAATAATCAACAAGTGTCCAACATGTCTTCTAAATAACAAGCAGCATTCCCAACACAAAGGGCACCCTTGAAAAAAATCATAGCAACACAACCCAATGAAATCATACATATAGATTTGGACATGCTATCAAAGGAAAAAAATGAATATTAACATTTACTAGTAATGGTGGACAACTTCACCAAGTATGAGAGACTGATCCCCATGAAGAACACAACAGCTGAAACAACTGTGGAGATAGTAATGAAAGAATGGATCCTAAAGTTTGGTCCTATGGAGACAATAATAACAGACAAGGGGCCACAATTTGAAAGCAATTTATTTCAGGAAATTTTATGTCTACTAGAGGTAGTGAGCAAGAGGACTACAGCATATCACTCACAGGCAAACAGTGCCATAGATAGACTGAATAGGACATTGATCAAACTGATCAGAGTGACAACATTGAGAATAGGGGGCCATGAGTGGCAGGAAGTAATTGAAATGATCAAATACTTTTATAATACGCCCCTGCATTCAACAACAGGAATAATGCATTCAAGGCCATGTTTAGAAGAGAGGCAGCAAAGCTGTTATCAATGCAATACTTCAGCTATAGCAAGAAGATGGATAACCAATATGTAAAACAATTAAGAAACCAAACAACAGCAATACATGATACAATGTGCCACAACACAAAGAAATCCGCCATGAGACAACAGTGAAACTATAATAAATAAATCTATGGTCACACACACAAAATTGGTGACACATTTTACACATTTACACCAATGAAACTGACAGACACAAATCAGGTCTGAAAATTGAAAATGATTTGGTCAGGTCCATATAAAATAACTCAGGTACTACCTAATAATGAATACATGTTAAACAATGGCAGATTGTTACATTTCCAGAATTTAAAATGAGCAACAGCAGATATTGAGGAATCGAGATTGGATGACAACACCGAATTTTAAATAAATCAAATCAACAGGAATGAAATCATGTATGATATGAGTGAGTTAGACAGCTTAATGGAGGAAGGTTTTGATGAGGAATTTGAAACTAACATTGATAATGAGGATTTACAAAGGAGAGAGCTGCCAAGACAAGCAGTGAGAGATAAATATATATATGACCCAGAGGTATGGGATTTAAATTTACTTTCTGAATTTAGGCAAATAAAATGAGATGCAACAGCAACAACAGCTGAGGAAGAGAGTGCAATGGAACCAGAGAGCCAAGGAAATGACAACATCAAACCTGAGGAAAAGGATATGGAGGAGGTCTCAAACTGGACGTCAAATAGAAGGTGGAAGGGGTGAGAATGAACCAATGACTAATCAAAGGCACTGAGTGAGAAGGCGTCTGAGTAGTCCCCAATGCCAATTCGAGGGCAGGGAGACAAAAAGACATAATGCCTCTCCACTTGAGATCTGCACTGCCAATTTGAGGGCAAGCAGAGAACCAGTGAAAACCCCAGAGATCTGCATCATCAATTTGAGGGCATGCAGAGAACTGGAAAAAAGCTGCTCAACCTTCCTTCCAGTCCACTTTGGCAACTCAAGGGCAGTGTGCAATTGGAGTTCCTGGGGAAGGTGTAAGTGGACAAAGAACCATATGCAAACAAAAGTGATTTGAGGCTGACATATCTACGGATCCCACAACTGGTCAAGTGCTGAGGGAGTCAACTGTGAGCCAATTCAAAGGCAACTCAGTAGAAGCCATCAGCATGGACTCACTTGATGGTAGCCAAGCACCAGTAAGGACTAAGCAGCTACATGCCCCCTCAAAAAACCACATCAGATAGAACAGTACACTCAAAAGAGAGAGAGAGAAAAGGATGTCAAAATAGATAGAGAGACATTGCACCCCTATTTCATGGGAACACTGAAGATGAGAAGTAATGCATGCAAAAAATTGTTACCAGAAACAAAAAGCCATATATGAAGAATAGCAGAAACAGAAGGCAGTAACCTACACATTGTTTTAGATGCACAAAAAAGACCAATGTTAAACATGATAATAAGTTATCAGAGAGAGCTGAATGAAAGAGTAGAAAGACCATACATGCAAAGCATGGTACATGTCACATTTGATGAGAATTTGACACTCAAAACAGTACAAGCAATCATGGCATATATAGAACAAATTGCAAAGATACCAGAAATTAACATTGACAAAAATAATTTAATGATCATCCATATGTTAAAGGAGAAAGAATACAACAAAAACCTGGAAAAACTAATGGATCATACATTAAGAATGGCAAGAGTCCAAGGCATAAGAGTAGTAATTATTGGAAGGATGACTCTCAACAAACTGCCACCTTTTCTAGGCAACTTACAAATAAGAGTGGAAAATGTGTTCCTAAGGTAAAAGATAGCAATGGAGATGAAAATAGCAGAACTGATACACCTCAATCTACAAATAGATTACTGGGTAGCCTACTGTAGATTGATGGTAGATCCCTGCATAGCCATAGAACTTTACAAACAAATCAAGATGATAGAAACAACAACAAATGCAGAGATCGTGGAAAAAGCAAACATGCTGTTCATTAAGTGCAGAATCACACAAAGATAGTAGCTCATAAAAAGGATACAGGAAATATGGAATGAAATGAAATTACAGAAGAAAACCAAAAAGGAATGGTGTAGCATCATCCAAAAGCAACTAAGCTGCAAGCAAAGAATAACGTTGAATGATTAATAATAATTAGAATTGATTGTAAAATTTAGTTAATGATCTTAGTTATTTTGTAAGATGCAACTAAGCCTCAATATTGTTCAAATTAAGAAAAACTTGTTAGCCAATCAAGTAACATTTGACAAATTAAATTGAGCGAAATTACGCTTACAAAGGAACAGCCATATTGGCAGACAAATTATTTAAAATTCAAAATCGGCAGGTACTTTTGGAAAATTTTTATAAATAGCTTTGAACTAACCAGAAATTTGATGAACAATAAATTCTTCGGAGTTTATTTTATTTTCATTCTACTCTTATCTGGTTTGATTATTTAATAAAATGTGCAGCTAGGCAAGTTGTGTCGAGTAGTGGCTGGATTCCATCACGGGATCGATTCGAAGGGTCCTTGTGCCAGTCA
>CABFPE010000921.1:83629-94647 GCA_900660155.1 Hofstenia miamia | reverse complement strand
ACAAGTGAGACAGATAGGGTAGCACCAGTCAATAGGTTAAGCACTTTACTTCTGGAAGCTCCGCTTTGGCTGGAAGCCATAGGAATTGGTCATCTTGGTTCTTACCTAAAAGTAGTTCTGTTACTTGGATGAATTACCAATGTTACATCTGTAAACGTTATAAATTCTAATCTAAACTGTTTCTTGGAATCGTGGCTGTACTGAACACTAATTAAACCTTCTGCAGAGTCACTCGAGTTTCTAGCTAAGTCTTACCAGCCACTGATTCTACATGATAACCAAATCAGAGAAGACTTGGCACACACAAGTAGAGCTGATGCACAAATGATGCTTATGATCAGCATTAAGGGAAGTCAGCTATATCAGAAATATTACAACATCTTTTCACAGAAAATAAATTAGCTAAGAGAGATAACTCCAATAGCAGAAGACATCAGAGAAGCATGTTTCCTAAAATATGCAAATGCAGTAACAACAGAGAAAGAAGCAATTCTAAAGATGACAAAACAAACAGAATTCAAGAAAACAACGTGGTCTGATCAGCAGGCAGAAATGATAATTCAAAAGGTGGACACTCTAGTACATGGAGAATGAGCTGTGCTAAAAATAATGCAAGCTGAGGGGGGCGTGTAGCATCATCCAAAATAATCAGAAAAAATCTGCAAATGTCGCAGAAGAGAGTAAGATCAAAAAGGAATTGATTAAAAAAATATTATAATCAATTAGTTGCTATGATTTCAGATTAATTTGTAAAATGCAACCAAGAATAAAATATGTGTCAAAAAAGAGATAATAGTATCTGCCGATAAAAATACTTTTGACAAAAAAATGCTTACGTTATTTTATTGCCACCATCTTGGCAGAAGTTTAAATTTGAATCCACAGGTACTTCTTTTGAAATACTATAAATACATTGAAACTTATTGTAAGCATTTGATAAAGAATTTTACTTAGAATTCCTATTTTTCATCTTATTAACAGTTTGATTATTTAATACAATGTTGAGCTAATTGAGTGGATACATCACAGGGAACAATTCTATGGTCCCTGTGCCAGATCATGAAAGTGCACTTATGTTAGGTGTAGGGGTTTTCTCTCCATTGGCCGACTAGCATTTCTCTTCTACATGTATCAGATAACTAACTGTCAACAAATGGTTGGATAACCCAACCTTAGGAATTATCTTGATATTGTTTTAGATCTAAATTGATGAATTATAATCAACTGATATAATGACCATACATATAGTAATTATAAATGTAGGTTAGGAAGTTGTTCAAATAGAATTTATATAACTAATCAATATATTTCGGTAATGGCTACATGTAATATTGAATGAAAAACTAGTAACAGTTCAGGTTGCAAACGGATATAACACTTCTACACAATAGAGATTAAGTCGAGTTGTGTCATGTCTTGAGTAAGCACTGAACTAATGTAGGGTACACATAAGCTATCTTGATTGAGCTGAGANATTGGATGGAATGGTGAAATTGGATGTGGAGATCTGCTTTGAGCAGATGCCCACTTGAAGATTGCTATGGAGGTTACTGAATGGCTTTATCACCTAAAAAGTGAACAGTTAATTAAGGTTACATAAGATAACAGAAGAAACTAGTCAAGCAGTAACAACAAGTAAATCCTTACCCACAATAACACAGCTAACATTACAAGGTAACAATAGATAAACAGTGATAACGCCTGGTAGAGGATATTACTGTATTTTTGGAAGACCATATAGTCAGCAAGGCTTTTATAGCATGGAATTTTTACAATGAAATAGCAGTGTATTTGAAAAAAGAAATTGTAACCCTTTGCATGTAATGCATAAATCTCTGAAAAACAAACGAATTACAACAGTTGTGGATGTTAATCAGTAGAATATGTGGTATTTTTTACAATTAAATAGCACTGTATTTGAAAAACATGATGTAGACATGAGAAACAAACATGTCTAGAGGTGATCCATGTCATTCCCAGTGTCCATAATAACCATTGTAATTGTTTAGTTCAAGCATTGACTCTGTTACTGACTGTCACTGTAAATGTGACTCTATCTGTGAGCCTACACAATACTATTACAATAAAGAGTACAATTTCTGACTTTTATAAAAAATTTTATATTGAAATTTATAGAAAACCTTTTCTTACAAAGTCAATTAACATAAATTTCAATACAATTATAATTTGTTGAGAACACAGATTGACCTAAAATTCCTCTAATTTTTGCCTATGTTCCCTTTCTTCCAAGTCTAGTTAATATTACTTTTACTAAACTTTAGTTATACTGAATCTTTAAATTTTATATTTTTAATTATTTTGCTTGTAAATTTATATTTAATAGTGTATAATCAAGTTATGTGCATTATCATATTTTTATTATTGTTTTCTTAATTATCAAATCAAAAGCTACACAATTCCAATAACTGTGATTTGAATAGTGCCCTATTTCCAGTGTCATTATTGTAGAATTGTGGGGGAGTTCTGGCTACTCTAGCAGTACAGGGAAACTCAAGTGTTAAGATCAAAGTTTACTGTAGCAGAGAGTGACCCATATTCTAAGAAAAAGAAAGAAATTTTGGTGGTTCACTGATTTGCCTAATTAAATACAGAAATTCCATAGAGAACTCCAGCAGTGAACTCCATCACCAAGAGTGGCCCATACTCTAACAATCTAACAAAACAAATGAAGATTGGTTGTTTGCCAATTTCACTGTAGAAAAATGAACCAAAACCATTTCCAAGAAGGCATTCCAGCTATTGACCAACTTACATGGCATCATGTGAAAGCCATATCTATGAAGCCATCCTTACTTGCCAAGGTGCTAATTGTGTGTCTCAAGTTGTAATTTCTAGCTCAATAAGCAATTTATCTCAGAGTTCTATTATCTCAGCTCATGTAAATAAACAATAAGCAAAAGGCACATAATTGCTGTGCATTCATGTTCACCAATAGCATAGTATATTTTCAGTGTGTAATATTATGTGCATGTACAATCAATCAAATAGGAGATGTTATTCCCTACACCTAATCATAACCTAAAGTGACCATGATTTGGGCTGTCACCATTAAGGAGCTGTTTGGCACCCAAGACCCAGTGCAGTTTCCACCTGAATTGTTGCTGGATCTTAAGCAATAATTATTATAACCAAATCCTTCACTGATAAATCAAAAAGGGGGTTAACAGATAATAAGAATGAAAAAGATTGAATGTAGTTGGAAGAAGACAAATTCATTGTGTGCTTTGCTAGAGTTGTTCTGATATTTATTACATGATGACACTTTGGCGTATCTGGGTCACCAGGTAACTTGAATTAAAACCTCTCTCTGAGTGACAGCCTCATTCTTTAGGAAAATAATTCTATCTCCAGTAGTTGGGAGTTGATGGGACAATTACACTGGAGGTTGTTCAATCTCCTGGTGAAAGTATTGTAAAAATGCTTGTAGAGCCATAGACCTTTTAAGGTGATCATCAAAGTCAGTAGCATGTTGGTATCAGAAGTATGGGCATTGTCTGCACTAATCCTGGTGCTCAGATAGAAGTACATAAATACCTCTCAGAGTGATCCCATGCAAGTGGCATGGTCCATAAACAAAGAACAATACTCATTGACTTGTTGTAAGGTCATTTCTTCTGGATCTATGATTTCCACTCATAACAGGGTAATGATTTCAATTCTCTTTGTAATGTTGTAATAGTAGATGAGAGTCTCAACATTGTTGATCCACATTAGATTGCCCAATGCCTGAAACCAAATAAGAACTCATGGATCTAGGGTTATGATTTTATTGTGAACCTTCTGTAACTGAACCAAAATCAGCTGTCCTTTTTGGAAGATATCTCAAATTGTTAGTTTGCCATAAATGTAGACGTGCCCAGCAGTACAACCCTCAATAAGAATATCTCTAGTTTGTTTATACTCAGAGGCTTGCATAGCTTGTGTGACTTTTGTGGCTGTAGACACATAATTGATTTTCTCAGAGAGGTGTGCAGAGACCTTTTAACACCCTTTCTTAACTTGCCAAGATGGGAGGTCAATGGAGTCATGATGCATGGTGGAGGGATGCATTGCAAATTGTTTTTCTCTGTGTTAGTTTCAACCTGGTTGAACTCGACCTTCTTCTTCAGTGTGGCTGTTCCAATAGTGACAGGATAGTTGATTTTCAAATCCTTAATCATGTCGCAAAATGTGGCAGTCCATGTGGACAGAGCTTGTCAATCTGGGCTTTGGAGATCTTTAGGTGAAACATGGTGCACTCTACATCCATGGCTATTGTGGGAGGACCAGCTCTTCTTTTGTGAACATTTCCATTAGGCACCAATTCATAAGGCCTAGGACATCTTTATCATGATTACTCTCAATAACTCAGCTAGCAATGGAGAGCTTGTGAGCAAACTCATCTGGGTGATGTTTGATAGTGAGGATATGTTTGTCCTCAGTGATTGACCATGCTGGTGTATGTACAGGAGTGCTTGTGGTGCCTGTGAACTTTTGTAGGTTGATGGCCTTGATGAGGGCTTTTGTACTGGGGGACACCTCAATGGCAGAGGAAGATAAAAGCTCTTCCTCATGGTAAAACTGCTCTGGAGTCCACATTGTCTACTCAATAACTGTGATGGGGATTATCTTGCCATCTCTCACCACTTGCCTTTGTGTTTCAGTAATCTTGTTGTAGCCACACTCAGGGCAGTTAAGTTTTTTTAAATTGAAGAGAATTTCTCTCTTTGTGTGACTGCCATAGTGATTGACTAACTCCAGGAATTGCTGGGTGGATCCTGGCTTGCAACAGATTAAAAGGTTAGTGCACAGCAGCACATATTCTGATTTGAGGGAGGGAAACATAGTCTCTGAAGTTGCTCCCCATATTTAGTTCCATAATGTCTCAGAGAAGATGCTTAAGTCTGTGAACATGATGCCAAGATGATTTATGATCATCTGAGGTCAGAGGTGGCCAAGAGGACTGCTAGCTCTGATGAGTCTGGCATAGTACTTCTCAAAGTGTTCCTTTGCTTTCTTTGTCTCCCCTGGAGATGATGGTAGGGTGCATGAGTGCAGGAGCCAATTTTTTAAATTCCAGGTGGTCAGGCATATGGTGATCTCATGCATGCATTTCCTAGCAAGACTTTCTCTTGTGCTACAATCAAGAGGTATCTGTAAGTGTGGATCCTGTATGAGAAAGACAGCTAAAACCCAAACTGCTCTATGTGACTGGATGGGAGCCACAAACTTTTCTGCAAAAAGTCTCTCAACATAATTTTGCTGATCCTGAGGTTTGTACAACATGTGGAATTCCATTAAGAGGTGCTCAACAGAGTGGGAGTACTGTGATGTTGGGCTGTGGATGTTTATGAGGGGCCAAATGGACTCAGGGTTTCTATCTGCCTTGAGGTTTGACAAAACTTTGTTGATTTCTGCCAATGTGGTAGAGCTCTGTGAAAATGCAAAACTGACATGCATGTTGGTGACTAATGGGGGGTCAGTCAGTTGACATTGATGGATTCCAGCATCTGCACATGAATGGAGGCGTCAATTATGAGTCTGGTGTTGACAGCAAGATGGTACATGGGGATACTCTTGCAAAAGAGCAAATCTGTGTAAATGAGCTTGGTAATGGAAAGGATACCTGAATGGTACATGATAGTGGGCATATAGTAGTCAGTGTGGGGAATTGTAAAGTTTCCATCCTAAAGTTCAGGCTCTCAACAGGGTCAGGGATTTCATCCTGATATTCCTCTTTGAGGAAAATTGCCAGCCTGATGTGCTCAACTTTTGCCAACCTGTAGGCAATTTCAATCTGCTCCATTATCTTTGGATGGTTCACTTCACCAACATGGAAAAAGTAAATAACTAACAGGTTGTCAAAATCAATGTTTACACACTCAAACTTCTTGATCTCCTTTTTACTGTTCAAGAATTGACAGAGATGAGTAAGATTAAAGTCCTCATCAAACATGGTGTGAACCATGCTGTGCCAATAGGGTCATTTGAGCCTGCCATGCATCTTGGAATCATAACAGATAATAGTATTAATCTGAGGTCTATGCTCAGCATTGATAACAAATGGGATCGAATCTACTGAACAGCTGAGAGACTTACTGTTGAAGGTCCACCATAACTTGTTTCTCATCTCCTCTGACAGATTGTCTCATACAAAACTGACAGCCTTAGGGGTAGCAATAAAATAAGGGTGTAATAATACCTCATCTTCTACTTTGGACATCTTTCTAACACTAGTGGACATTTGTGACAAAGGGTCTGGGCTAGAAGGGGTTTTCAAATCACTATGGGATGGTTGTACATTAGCAAAAGGCACTCTATACTTACTATGCTCCTCAGACTCCTGAGGGCTATTTGGGCACCAAGTAATCTTGTGGTCTGCTACTTGAGTCCTCTTGCATCCTTCCTTGTTACTGGGATATGCTCTCCTCTGCTTGATGTGAGGTGGTGTCTCTCCTCCTTTCATCTTGCAGATTATGTCTTTGCCTCACTCATCTCCACACAGGCAGCTGGTTCTTGGTTTGTTTCATCTGATGTGGCTTAGTTGCTAAACAGAAAGGTTAGTTAAGTTCCCAATCCTGTGTATTTAAATGATCTAAATACTCTTGGTCACTAACCCTACATCTAGGAAAATATGAGTAGCAGTAATGTTGCTGCTATTACCAAGGTTACTATTGTACTCAACCTCAGTGAGGTTGTCTTCCTCACATTTAGTGAAATGATCATAAGTCTCAAGTTCATTTACTCTGTCATTGAAAAGTGAAAATTCACTATTAGGGTCAATGACAACATTAATAATATCCTTAACAGTTCTCTTGAGTTGTTGGAAATGGGTGACTCTCTCATTACTTAATAAATATTTATGATGATCTAATACTTTGGTTATAGTGAACAGGCCTTGCCAGTTAGTAGCAAGCTTCTGTACCTGATTAGTGTCAGTAATTTGGTGAGGAAAATAGGCAGTTGCCTCACAACTGAACATAACCTTAAAAGGGCTGATCTTTGTAGTAGTGTAAACTGTGGTGTTGTAAAAATATTCCACTGCTTTGATAATGTGTTTCCAGTTTTGGCCTGTTGCTTGGGCAAGAGCAACTCAAATTAGGTTAATGACTGTACAGTTAAGCCTCTCCACAATCCTGTTTGTCTGTGGGTGATACATGGAGTACTCAGTGCACTCAGTTTGTATGATGCCTAAATGGCCCTTTTTGTGGATCTTCCTCACCAGGTCTCTCTGGAAATACTCAAGGACAGCTAGCCAACTATTGTGACATTGGGCATAAAGCAGGTCTGCTTCTGTATGTTTCCAGTTGCATTGCCAAAAGTATTGGCTGGAAACAGGGCTGAGGATGTAATTTGTGTTCTTTAATTTCACCATGATCTTGCTTAGTACCTTATTGTGGCATTGGTGCTGGAAAATCTCTGCTTCTGTGATGTCTTCTTTCACAAGAATTGGGAGGATCATGTTGCTGTGTTGAGAGGGATGAATTCAAATGGTGTCTTCTCACCAGGCAGTTTCCTGAGATCACACTAGTAGTGAGGGAGAGTGGTCCAGTAGTCCACATTGTTATGAAGTCTCCTAGGACAGTGCTTAATAGAAAACATAAAATCATTCCAGTACTTGATCTAATGGGCAACAATGTTGGACTTGTCCCCATAGAATTTCTTCAGCCAGGCTAGCACAGAGTTATCTGTTTGCACAATAAAGTGACAACCAAGAAAAAAGAGCAAAATTTCTTTAGAATTTCCACTTCTGCTAACATTTTGGATTTTGTAGCACTGTAATTCTGCTTGGTGTTTTGGAGCTTATGGCTGAAGTACTGGATCAGGCATTTTCTTCTGTTGATGACTTGACTTAGCATGCCACTAATTGTGAGAGAACTGGCATCACAGTCAATAAGGAACTCTTTTGAGTAATCCAGCATGTTCAAGATGGGAATCTTTCATAATTCTTCCTTGATAACATTGAGCTCTTCTTGCTCTGCCCAAGTCCACTTAAACTCCATACTGTGCTGTAAGAGGTTAGAAATGTGCTTGGTCTTATTAGCTAATTCTGAGATGAAGGTGCTGTAATAATTTACAAAACCCATAAGGCATTGTACATCCCTACAAGAGCAAGGGGTTTCAATTTTATCTAAATGATCCTTCACATTGTTTTTGATGGAAATGTGACCAGGTTCAATGATTCTCCTGAGAAAGGTAACTTGTGGTTGTAACAGAGAACACTTGTTCCCATTAACTCAGAGACCAGATTCATACAAAAGATTGTGTCCAAGCCTTTCTAGATGCTTGGAGAAGTTGTTACCAGTGACAAGGATGTTGTCCATATAGGCTGTTATGCCTGGCTCAAGTACATTAGTGCCATTTCTGAGCATGCAGGTAATGTAGTGCTGAAAAGTCACTGGGGTGTTGCAGAGACTGAAAGCCATATATTTCCAATCAAAGAGGCCATACAGAGTAATGAAGGCAGTCTTTGAGACATTGAGGTTTCATTGGCACCTGCCAATAAGCTTTGAACAAGTCAAGGCAGCTGAACAACATATACCAACTGGCGTCATAGAGAAGATCCTCAATGCATGGAAGTGGATATACATTCTTTACTGTAACATAATTAAGCTTAATAAAGATGGTGGGTGCTGTGTAAAGGCTATTGCTAGGCTGAATAGTGCCACTTTCCATAAGATTGCTCAGAATCTTTTCATACTCTTTATGCAGGTTTTCTGGTACCCTCCTAACAGGCAGGCATATTGGATGATCATTCTTGCTACAATAGAATGTTGTTTGCCAACAGGCTGGCAAATGCTAATTGAGCCATAGTTGAAAACTTTGTGACTCAAACTCATGAGAGCTAAGATGTGGATGAGTCTGTTTGCTAACAAGAGGAATCTGGACAGTAGTGCTAGGTTCCACCAGATTGTGAATGGTTGTTTGGATTGCTTTGTCATTTTCAGCACTGCCTCATGTTCAGTTGTCACAGTATTTGTGTATTTCAGAAATTGTGTTTCCCTGATGTTTTCCACTATCAGTGTCATTTCTCATAACTCATTCATTTTCTGTGAGAAAATTTCAAAATATTTCTCATACAGGCGGATTCCTTTTATTCCTATCAGGAGCATCATCTGTGCATTGGCTTTGCAGGTGTGGGCTAAGTCTGCTGTCATTTGTGTATCTGGGTAAAAGAAAGTAAAAACCTTTTGTAGGCTACACATATTCACTACATCTTTATAAAAGAAACTGATATTATCCACTACTTCTTGTTCTGATATCTCACCAGGATCATTCTTTCCAATGTGCATCATTGTTACAATCTCTACTCTCTTTGTTACGTCATAGTAGCAATATCTCTGTTCCCAAATATCAGTCCATACAATTTCATTGACTCCCAAGAATAGCATGACTGCCTATGGCTGGGGTTTTTCTATTTCATCTCTTAGTTCTTTAAGCTGAATATGTATCACTTTTCCTCTTGTGTATAGTTGATCTGGTGAGATGGTACCTTCAATGTAAATGCGCTCCTTGTTATCATTATCTAACAATATTTGGTCTGTTTTCTTATAGTCCTCCCATTCTATCATCTCTACAGCTTTGCATTGTGAGTTTACATATGATTTATACTCATGCAGAAATGCTTTTGCTGGTTTTACTTCCTTCAGGAGTCTCCAGCATGGCAGTACCATGGGTATTGCAATTGTTTTTGGCGGCATACACAGTAAGATCTTAGTGTTGACGAGTCTCTCAATTTCTTCGTAGGTGCCCATTGTGTTTGATGCTGTTGCTAAGCCAATAGTCACAGGGTAATTCATTTTAGCTTCTGGGATTGTCTCCCAAAATGATTGTGTGAGTCCCCTTCTGCTTAATTTCATTCGTATTCATTCTTGTATATCAACTTTTGCTGTTATGCATTCGACGTCAACCGCGACCTGGTTGAAGGGCTTCAGTAATTCTTCTAACTCCATTCGCGTAAATGCTTCAGTGAACATTAATTTCATTGTCGCAACAGTCTGTTGTTCTCTTATTCTCTGGTAGTTTCTCTCTGCTATCTCTTTCTTCTCCCTCGTGACTTTTATTTCTATCAAGAACTGCTCCTCGTCAGTATCAATCCATTCGATTGTACTATGGTGGCTTGTGTCTACCCACTTTTCAATGTTTATTTTATCGATTGTCCTCTGTGTGTCTGGGGATAATAATAGCTGCGATGAGGTTAGTAATAGTTCTTCTTTGCTCATCTCCTGTTGTGTTTTTGTTACCATTTCGCATATCTCTACTGGTGTTGTTATCCCTCCTTTCTTTAGCATTTCGGCTCTTTTAATTGTTTTTGTAAAGGTGCATCGTGGGCTATCTCTGGCATAACATTTCATGTTCTCGTTTATTGTTTGTTGCACGTCTTTCTGTTTTAGTACTTTCCTCACGTCCTCAGTGTTAACTAATCTCCGTTTTATTATTTTCTTTGTCGTTATCCATGGTTGATTTTGCAATTGCTTCAATTGTGTTTCAGATGTCGCACCCCACATGTATTTTTGCATTGGTTCTTCAAATATTTGTATCTCGCTTGGGCAGATCCCTGTGATGTTCACCAGTTCTACTATTGATATTTTTCCCATTGGGTGATGCTCTGTTATTAACCTACTTAGTAGTTTTTCCATGGTCTGCATTGGTTTTTCATTCTTATTCAGGGATTCACTCTTCTCGGTATGTTCTTTCAGTATCCAGTTCTTAGTCTGAGTATTCATTGGTGATAATGCGATTTCAAACTTTTTAGCTTTTGTGAGTTTTATCCTTTGGTTCCTTGTAATGGGTAACCTTAGATCTTTATCTTCTGTGAGTAGTATTGCTAGCAACCATGTGGACGTTCTGTACCTGATTTCTGGCGCATTCTTTTCTTCTAGTACCAGTTTTCGGAAATCCTTTTTCGTATTTAGCTCTGTTAGTACCATCTCTAACGTCTTATGATATTTGCACGCTGGTGCCTCTATCTTGATTTCAGGCCAGGACTCATCTATTTTCTTCTGCAGTTTCATGTT
>CABFPE010000921.1:56500-67505 GCA_900660155.1 Hofstenia miamia | reverse complement strand
CAGCAAAACAATGTAATACGAAAGTTGAAATATTCTGGGACTGTAATTAGCCTATCATAGTGCATTGAATGCCGCAAGAATTGGGCGGGCGCAAATTTCGTGTTAGACCTGTGTAATCAATGTTGCCTTAGTTTGAAAAAATGATGTTCACTGAAACGCCGATGCATAAATGCAATTGGTTGGCAGTTGATTGCTGTAGTTCAGACCATGACTTGTTGGTCTTAGGTGTCTACATCCCTGTATACACTCAAGTGTATACTTTGTAGGCAGTTTAATCAACTTCTGTTATAAATAACTAACTGATAAAATTTTAATGCTTCGAATAAATATATGAGTGTAATTGTTTAATGTATTTAATGTACCCTAAAAAATTCACTTAGCCCAAAATTTGGAAAGTTTGCTAAATATTTGGCAAATTCTTGGAAAGTTTGCAAATTATTTAGAAAATTTGCCAAATATTTGGCAAATATTTGGAAAGTTTGCATAAAATTTGGAAAATTTGCCAAATTGGAATCGATTTGCAAATCCTTTCCAAATATTTGGCAATTTTTTGCCAAATTTTCCAAATCTATTTACTAGGGTTTCTAAACCTTTAAAACTGACCATCTGTAATAAACTGTAATACACTGATTCAATTCCTCATTTTGTCAAGATTTTTCTTATAAATTTTTCACACTACTATTATGATCTTCAAGATAATTGAGCGACATAACGTCAATTGCATTGTGAGCATTGCTAATTGTTTCTGGAAATAAAATGTTGTATTTATATTAGCTGGTAAATTTTTTAGATAATGATTTATATGCATGAAATTAAAGTTATATGCAGCATATGCAATACAAACATATAGATTTTATTATTATATCATATTCCGCTTCCCCCAATAATATGTGCACTGCACCCCACCCCAGACAAAAATGAGAAATCCTCACGATATCCTAAAAACATCTCACTGTGACATAATTGCCATCGTAGCGATAACACAAGAACGTCGCAATGTATCCTAAAACTATCCTAAATCTGTCTTAATGTCCGTCCAAAACAATATCTCTAGGATGTCTCATTGAGACGCCATGTGTATCAACAAGACGTTCTCAGGCTGTCTCAGCAGAGGGGTTTGAGATTGTATCACAATGTGATACTTTGAGAAATTTTGCATAAATTATTTTTACATTGCTTGAATTATACATTAATTCTGAAATGGCATCTCAATGTAATCTCATGAGATGTATCAGCGATAACCTAATGAAACACCTGCAGAACATCAGCATCCTAAAAGCGTCTCACTAGGATATGAGACACATGCGACATCAATAGGATGAATTAGGATGCATTTGTAACACTTGATTTTTGACTGGGACTAATTGATTGTTGCGCACTTAATACTAATTTATATTCCACGCGTCTTTACTTATTACATTTAATTCTTATTTTTTCCAAGAGTAAAACTTTATTGAAGCAAAGTATGTATGTATTGAATATTCTAAATCATATATTTTTATATTTCCGTCCACTATTTTATCATTTTATAGTGGTTGATAATAATATCTGAATGAAAAATGCGAAATATAGCATGCTAACCATTAAAAATAACCAACACTTGCAAATTTGTCTATAAACCATAATATCATTCACAATATGAGGCACTATAACCCAATAAATATTCATGTTTAATGACATAAAATATGAATGGTATTAATTTACTTTGTGTTAGCCAATCAGAACACTTCAAGCTGTTTTGGTTGGAATTGATGTAACACGGGTTGCAATTTTTGTTATGAAAGCCTTTTCAAGGATTATTGATGTCAATTATCTCTGTACTGTGCTCACCATGTTGTTGTGAAGACCGCCTTATATTTCATTGATAAGCAGTAAAAACACCTTTACATTGATAAACGTTATTTGTTGATCCAATTAGTTTAGGTTTAGGGTCGCAATTTGGCTGCCTAACGTTGTAAGGGCAACTTTAGAATGTGAAATTTCATTATTGTCTTGGAAAGCCAACAAAACTGTGCAATGCAACCTAATGCTGCCAAATGGCTACGCAAATACGACTCAAAAATTGATAGTTTGGGTATGAAAAAATTATATTTCCTATAATCATAATTTATCAAATATTAAACATATATTATAAACAGTGAATAAAATAAATATTAAATTTGCAACGCAAATATTGGTGGCAAAAATTTGAAAGGAACCAAGTGTCTCCAATGCTTAGCAAAATAATTTTTTCAATAGTAGCAATTTCCTTTCTTCAAATGTGTGCTTCAAAAAAATGTTGTGCACAGAAGAACAGAAGAATCAAATTTCTCAAGGCGTAATGTCTCCATTAAAATGCTTGATCCACAATGCAGTTATGATTGAAATTCGACCAAATGTATCAAGAATTAAAGTACAAGCTATTGGTGAAAAAATTCAAGAATTCGACACAAATGTGTTCCCTGATGCTTTTCCGGAAAATGTAAAGGTCACATTAAAAATGGTTGACATTGGAAGTCAATATAAAACTATTAAGTGTGGAAACCTAAAACTCAATAAAGTTCATGGTATTTATAACACAACGCCCATTTTTAAAAGTTTAAGCGATTCTAGCCATTGTCGATTGATAATATTATCTAGTAAATTTGAAGGCAAAAAGGAATCTGATGAGCCTCCTCATCACAACTCTCCATTGTTTAACATGGAATGTGACTACAATACTATACTAGTAAAAAAGTCGACTTTCAAAGGGCTTGGAAACTTTGAAGCTCTATTTATTCTGGGCAAAAGTTCAATTACTTTCACGTCTGCGCGATTTGTTCATAATTTTTTTTTAGACAATCATCACTTCAAATACTTAATAAAGTTACACCATGCAAAGTTGGAGTTTTATTGGAATAAAATAGACAAAAATAGTGATGGCGAATATCTTCTTCATCAATATGCTGGTAATGATTTTCTAAAGTTGATTCTCAACAAAATATACAATAACAATGTAAATGGATTGTTAAAATTTGTGGAAACAGAATCAAATAATGATGTTTTCATTTCATTCCAGCACAACGACTTTAAGTCAAATATTTGCGCAATTCTTTTGAACTTTACAAAAACTGAAGAAACTGGTAATTTAACGATGGATTTTGTAAACAATTTTTATACAAGTAATCAAATCTCTGCCTCATATGCAATAAATGCAAAGGGAGATAGCTTAATGGTGTCATTCGATAGGTTTACGGAAAATATAATCACCAATGGTCAAATCTATCATTTGATAGGTGACACTTTGTCAGTAAGCTACATTTATTTTTATTCGAAGATTGGCATGGATTTTAGTGTGTGTCCTTTATGGAATGTCAGCCCATTGACAAAAAGTATTCCTCAATCCGAAATTAAGTTTTACAATGAAGCCGATAAAGTTCTTGCAACGGAGAAATGTCATTTGCAGAAATAATAACATTCATGCAATCCTTGATTGAATAATTTAATACGCCAGAGGGATAAATTGTTACTTAATATTTGAAATTTGTGTGTAACAAAGGCAACTATTAAATAGATTGAAATGTTCTACTAAAAAGATTTTTAATCTTATCATGCGATTGGTATTTGTAGTTTGTAGCTTTTTTTAAATAATACATAATAATAAATTTGCTTGAAAAAAAAATAATTGATATTAAAATTAATACAATTCAAATTTATATATTTTCTAACACCAATTGTAAAGGCTTTTATTCCTGTAAAAGAATGTTAGAGTGTTTATTACTTATTTACTATTTTATGAAATTTTTTATTTTTATTAATTTAATTTCATGTTTGTGAAAATAAATCACAGTGATTGTTTCCAGCCTATGCCAAATGTGGAAAATTGTGGCAGTCATGAAAAATCAACAAAATGAGAAAAAATAGGAAAAGAAAAACTAACATGCTGGGGGTTATATATTTCCATATTGAGATTTACAAAAAACTATGAATGTGTAAAATTGCTTTCATGTGAGTACGAATTCAGATCAACTAATTTTACAGTAAGAGTACACTTTTTTTTATAAGAACCAGTAAATTTTTGCTGAGGCTCAGCTGTTCTTATTTTTTTGGAATTTTGAGCCTTAAATTGCTCTTATGTTGTTCTTATTTTTTCTAAGGTAAAAAAACAAGTTTTGTCTATTTACTTTACTACTTAGAGGAATTTAGATGCCAATGATTCTTTCTGCTATAACTACTTTTAATTACGAAAAGCCCTTCTCTTACGTTTATTATTTTTAAACCTTTAAAACTGTAAATAAGTATCTTTTGTTACTATTCATTGAAAAAATCAAAAAAACTACTTTTTAAATACTTTCAGCCTCACTACTCTTCTTAAATTTTTCATATTTTTTGGCATTTTTGAAACTCATTGTTCTTATAAAAAAAGTGTATTCCATTAACAGTCATTGTTTATAGAAGTCCTCATCATAGTCCCATAACTAAGCAAACCTTTACTTTGCCTGCATGACCAATAATCATCAGAAATAAATTTACCATGCAACTGTACAATGTTATTTCTGGCTCAATTGCTTTTTCCAATGTGTGCACATGAGAATTTATGAAAAAAGAAACGTGTATACAAAGCTGCTATGCTATTGGCTGTTTCTAAGCAATGAGAGGAGTTTATTTTCGAGGATAAATGCACTCATAATTGAGCGGTCACAGGTCAAGTTTAACCTGGTCGTGGAGGGTCACCGGTCTAGTACAAGTGACCCGCGGACAACCCTGGCTGGTAAAAGTCTTAGGAACTTATACTTGAAACTTTTTCATGCAAGGAATGCTTGGTGTATTCACTGTACAATTGTGCGCTGTGTATATCATGATCATGAGTAAATACATAATTGTTGTTGTTGTTGTTGTTACATTAAAGGCTGTGACGTGAAGAACGCCTCCACACAGACATTTGTTTCATGAAATTGTAGTCCACCTATGCCAATGATTACAAGCTGAGGTACATGGCTGAGAGCACTTTCCAGATACTTTGCCCATTATTTACCAGAAATCCGAAGGATAGTGCTGTCATTATTAAATGTGGAACTGCTATAGGGGTGTCTTGGAACTACTTGATAAACTACAATCCCACAAATATTCTATGGTTCAAGCATGCAACTACTTGCAGTGCTTTGACTTCAAAGATTATCAATATGCACTTTGCGATTTTATTATATCCAATGAAGAATCTAGCAAAACGATTTGCTGAAGATATTCAATTGTCCAAAGACAAATATCAATCCAACCATATTTGCAAACTTACAATTGTTCAGATGGAAGAAGTTTCTCTCTTCTGAAGAAAATGTTGTGCAAAATCGCAACTTTCTACCTGAAAACTTGGGGAAATATTTGATTTTCCATTTTGACCACTGTGCTTATAAATAATGATAAATAAAATGGATTTTGGTTATTAGCCATTGAATATATACAATCATACACTTAAATATTATGAAAAATATATATTGTGCTTAACTTCTCAATGCGTACAGCATCACACCTCCAAAAAAATTACCAGTGATAATTTGCATAATATATATGTTATATTACAATGTATAATAGACTAGCATTCATTATCATTCTTATTAATCATACGCAAAATAAAAAGTTAATATTGAAAAAAAATTATATAATAATGACATTTAAATTGTAGAACAAGCTGACTATAAACATCTGGGAGGAAAGAAACTTAAATAAATTCAAAAACCTTAAACAGCCATTGGAAAAGCAACGCATATTAGGCAACTTAAATATATTAAGCAAATGGAAAGATTTCTTCGGCTAAGTATTTTAATTGCTATTGAGTTTAATTTTTTTCAACTTTTTATTTTATTTTTATTTGGTAATCTTGCATAAATTTCAATTCTGTGTGCATATATATATATATATATATATATATATATATATATATATTAATATATATTTATATATGAACATGAAAGATTCATAAGACTAAATATGTTTGAACTAGGGCTATAAAATCTATTATTATCGACGCGTTTTGACATTCTAATGTGCTATTTTCAATATAATTAACAATTAACAGCAGTTTTTTTTCTGCATTAATGAACAACCTTTTAAGGTTTTCGAAAAATGCATACAAGGATAATCAAATAAATTGCTGTTTTCATTATTATTCCAAGAATCCAAGTTACGACAATGCATCATTGCTAAATTACATATGTATGTTACATTAATGCTGCAATATGATTGGCTGATAAAGATGTATATGCTATTATAAATATATTAATAACTTTTGAAATAATGAATAGTTCGCAAAAATTTTTTGATTTGGAATCAGCAAAAAAACTGCATTTGATGACGTCATCAATTTTTTAAAAATCGGAGTTTGCTCTCGCCATATATCGCTGGATTTCGTCAGAAGGGGTAGACCAACAACCTCATCGACTCTTAGGTTTAGGGTCGCAATTTGGCTGCCTAGAGTTGTAAGGGAAACTTTAGAATGTGAAAAATCATTTTTGTCCTGGAAAGCCAACAAAACTGTGCAATGCAACCTAATGCTGCCAAATGGCTACGCAAATACCACTGAAAATTGATACTTTAAGTATGAAAAAATTCTATTTCTTATAATCATAATTTATCAAATATTAAACATTAAATTTGCAACGCAAGTATTGGTGGCAAAAATTTGAATGAAGCAAGTATCTCCAATGCTTAGCAAAATAATTTTTTCAATACTAGCAATTTCCTTTCTTCAAATGTGTGCTTCAAAAAAAATGATGTGCACAGAAGAACAGAAGAATCAAATTTCTCAAGGCATAATGTCTCCATTAAAATGCTTGATCCACAATGCAGTTATGATTGAAATTCGGCCAAATGTATCAAGAATTCAAGTAAAAGCTATTGGTGAAAAACTTCAAGAATTCGACACAAATGTGTTCCCTGATGCCTTTCCGGAAAATGTAAAGGTTACATTAAAAATGGTTTACATTGGAAGTCAATATAAAACTATTAAGTGTGGAAACCTAAAACTCAATGGAGTTCATGGCATTTATAACAAAACGCCCATTTTTAAAAGTTTAAGCGATTCTAGCCATTGTCGATTGATAATATTATCTAGTAAATTTGAAGGCAAAAAGGAATCTGATGAGCCTTCTCATCACAAATCTCCATTGTTTAACATGGAATGTGACTACAATACTATAAAAGTAAAAAATTCGAGTTTCGAAGGGCTTGGAAACTTTGAAGCTCTATTTATTCTGGGCAAAAGTTCAAGTACTTTCACGTCTGCGCGATTTTGGAATAATTTTTTTTAGACAATTATCACTTCAAATACTTAATAAAGTTACACCACGCAAAGTTGGTGTTTAATTGGAATTTAATAGACAAAAATAATGATGGCGAATATCTTCTTCATCAATATGCTGGTCATGAATTGCTTAGGTTACACGACAACATAATATACAATAATAATGTAAATGGATTGTTAAAATTTGTGGAAACAGAATCAAATAATGATGTCTTCATTTCATTGCAGTACAACATATTTATTTTAAATATTTGCGCAATGCTTTTGAACTTTACAAAAACTGAAGAAACTGCTAATTTAACGATGGATTTTCTAAACAATGAGTATAGAAGTAATCAAATCTCTGCCTCATATGCAATAAATGCAAAAGGAGATAGCTTAATGGTGTCATTCGATAGGTTTACGGAAAATATAATCACCAATGGTCAAATCTATCATTTGATAGGTGACACTTTGTCAGTAAGCTACATTTATTTTTATTCGAAGATTGGCATGGATTTTAGTGTGTGTCCTTTATGGAATGTCAGCCCATTGACAAAAAGTATTCCTCAATCCGAAATTAAGTTTTACAATGAAGCTGATAAAGTTCTTGCAACGGAGAAATGTCAATTGCAGAAATATTAACATTCATGCAATCCTTGATTGAATAATTTAATACACCAGGGGGATAAATTATTACTGAATATTTGAAATTTGTATACAAAAAAGGCAACTATTAAATAGATTGAAATGTTCTACTTTAAGTATTTTTAATCTTATCATGCGATTGGTATTGAAAATAATTGATTTTAAAATATTACAATTCAAATTTATATATTTTCTACACAATTGTAAAAGCTTTTATTCCTGTACAAGAATGTTAGAGTGTTTTACTTACTTACTATTTTATGAAATCTTTTTTTATTAGTGTAAATTCGTGTTTGTGAAAATAATTCACAGTGATTTTTTCCAGCTTATGCCAAATTGAAAATTGTGGCAGTCATCAAAATGAGAAAAAATAGGAAAAAAACTAACATGCTGGAGATTATATATTTCCATATTGAGATTTACAAAAAACTATGAGTGTGTAAAATTGATTTCATGTGAGTACGAATTCAGATCAACTAATTTTACAGGAAGAGTATTCCATTAACAGTCATTGTTTATAGAAGTCCTCATCATAGTCCCATAACTAAGCAAACCTTTACTTTGCCTGCATGACCAATAATCATCAGAAATAAGCTTACGATATAACTGTACAATGTTATTTCTGGCTATATTGCCCTTTCCAATATGTGCACATGAGAATTTATGAAGAACGAAACGTGTATACAAAGCTACTATGCTATTGGCTGTTTCTAAGCAACGAGAGGAGTTTATTTTGGAGGAGAAATGCACTCATAATTGTTGTGTTGTGTGGAAAATTCTCACACTAAGGCAAGCTTGGTATTTGCGCTAATGCGTGTAAAACTAGATGGACCACCAAATTTTGCATTGTTTCTCACTACATTGATGAGGCCTTAATATAAATTATGATAGCAAGGAACAATTTTCGTTTGCTACTCTCTGATGCTGCTGCATATACGGTAACTGCTGGTAACAGTGGTGTCCACGGGTCATGCAGGTCACGTAAAGAATAGTAACAAAGCGTGGAAGATATTGATATCTAAAGAAACGAAAGAATGCATTAGAAAAAAGGATAAGGCATATGCAATTTTTTATCAAAACAGATCGAAAGCCAACTATGATCATTATAAAACATTAAGAAATAAAGCCTCAATAAAATGTAATTTTGATCTACAAGCTTTTTTACAAAAATCTTTTAATGAAAAAAAATCTATTAAACAAAAGTGGTCATTTATTTCGAATTTTTTAAATTTTAAAGAAGAAAATGAAATTCCTTATATAATAAATGATAATGAATAATTCCTTATACACTAAATGAATATATTACAAATGGCAAAAAATTAGTAATATTTTAAAAGAAAGATTTGTGAAACTAGCAATGAATGACAATCTAAATAGAAAGTATAAACATTTATATCATAAGCATCACAATATTAGAAAACATGATGATCCCTATAAACCAAGATTTATTACATTAGTAGAATTTTACAAAGAAACAAAGAAAATTAATTGGAACAAAGNGGAACAAAGTGAAAAGTCGTTGTGAATTTCCTCCTTGGTTATTGAAAGGCGCCTTGGGTAATTTATTGAGACATTTGTGTGACACATTTAATCAATGCTTGGCAGAATCAACTTACCCTGATTACTTAAAATTTGCTAAATTTACACCAATATATAAAAAGGGAAGAAAAAATCTTGCAGAAAATTACCGACCAATTTCAGTATTAACAATAATTAATAAAATATTTGAAAAATTATTATTCAACCAAATTAACCTATAGGTGGAACAAAATGAATTAATATCAAAACATCATTTTGGATTTTAAAAAGATACCTCTACAAATGATGCCTTACTTTATCCTGTTGAAGACTGGAGATGAAAATTAGATAGGAATGAAAAAAAAATATATAGCATCATTAGATATTTCAAAGGCATTTAATTCAATAAACCATTCTATTTTATTGGAAAAGTTAAAGAAGATTTATAATTTCAGTGATTCATTAATAGAATTATTAAATAGTTATTTAAGTAATAAATATCAGTATGTGAAACTCAATGAAGAAATATCAAATTCATTAGAAATAAACCATGGAGTACCACAAGGATCAGTACTGGGTCCATTACTATTTAAGTTATATGTAAATGATATGGATCAGCCCATTAATAGTAATCATGTACAATTTGCAGAGGATACTCTTACTTATTGTAATGAGATTTTAAATTTTCAGGAAAATGTTGAAAAATTGCAATCATTCTTTAATAATAATTTGTTAAAACTAAATATTGAAAAAACTATATTTATTGTAATTAAGAATAGAAGAAATGAATCAACATTAGAAAGTATTAAGATATGTAACAACATCATTCAGGAATCACCAAAAATGAAATATTTGGGAGTAGTAATTGATAATAAATTGAATTTTGAAGACGAGGCAAACAACATCATAAAGAAAATGGCGTATGGTATAAGATCAATTCAAAAAATTGGAAAGTTTATACCAATAGAATGGAAGGTAATACTCTTTCGATCACTTGTTTTAGCCCATTTCTTGTACTCATCTTGTTTATTAGCGAACTTAAATAAAAAGGCAAAATCGAAATTAGAGAAAGTATTTAAATGGGGAATAAACATAATTAGCAACAAAAATAAAAAAGAAATAATGTGTAAATATCATCTAAGATCATTAGAAGCTCTTCAAAATATTAGATGTTTATCGATATTTTGGAAAAGAAAATCGAACATTTCTAATCATTTAAATCAAAGAACAATACATTTGGTTAAACTAAGTATAATAGAAAAGTAATGAAGAACGGATTACTAAATTATTCAATATCAATATGGAACAAATTGGATTACAGTACAAGAAGTGAAAAAAATATACAATATTTAAGAAGAATTTGAAAAACATGATTACACAACAAAATATAAATTATCTGACTAACTATATAATAAGATGTGCAACTCAAGAACAATACGTAAAAATATTTATTAAGTTATATGTAATTTATAAACTTAACCAAGAAACAAACATTTACTGACATAACTAAGCTCATATGAAGAAAGTTTCATTGTTTATGTTCTTAATAAGTTTGTAAACTTAATACATGTATATGTACATGAGAACTTAAATTGTTGTTGTTGT
>CABFPE010000921.1:6890-40852 GCA_900660155.1 Hofstenia miamia | reverse complement strand
AATTAGGTTCAATTTAGAATGTCCCAAGTAATATGACGCCTACTGTATATACATGTATGTATATATATATATATATATATATATATATATGTATTTCATCTACCAAGCCCACAACCAATTGTAATAAACTCAATTGTTATCAACCTTACAAAAATTAGTCGTTGGCTCTATCAGAATTCCATACTTCTTTTGAAAAATCCCCTTCCACATAATTTTTTACTCTCAATTTAATCAATGGCAACAATGGATGACAAATTCACAATATAAAAATGTTTCCTCTGTATTTTTAAATGCAAATCCATTTTCAAAGCTGCTCAAAATGTTAATCACCACTCAAAGGCATCAATACATATATATTCCCGAAAACTAAGTTCCTTCAAAAAAATTATTTAGAATTCGTCTCCTTAACAGGACATCGAACGCAAATTTTGAAAATTGCTGAAAAAATACTCTTATCTAAGAAAAACTTTAGTTTACTTGATTCCCATTACTGAATCTGAGTCTAACTCAGATTACTACAGCAAGTATTTGGCAAAATTGGTCCAAAGGTTATATTGAGCATTTGAGAATCTCAAGGCAAAGCATGCATGTGCCCTTTTCTCTAAGCATTTGAGTTTAGGTCACCAAGGAGCACCTATTTTTGCAGATTCTTTTCAATACACACCAAATATTCTCCTACATATCATTGTTGGCTTCGTAATATAGAAATCGGTTTATAACATTTAGTTAGGAAAATTCCACATTAAGATTTAAATAATACAATTATTCAAGTTTTGTTATTCTTTTATTATTAATGTATGCGTTGCATTTCTATACTCTTGGTATTTTTAAGGCCTACCATGATATTGCTTTGTGATTCCATAAAGATGCACACATCATTGAAAGATTTGCCAGCTAAATTGAAATCAGCATCAATCCAATACATGCAAAAAAATTTTCCTAATGTCGAAAAAGTCATGAATTTACAAAGCTAATATAAAATAAATGATAAAAATTTTTATGGTACGCTTAGGGTCATGGTAATATATATTAGAACATATGGTATTTTTGGAAGCATTAAGGTTATAATATATTTGTACCAGAATGAATATATTATTTTAGATTCAACTTTTGTGTTAATTTTCTAATAAGGTGTTGAATTCTCATTCTATTCATCTGTGAAGGGATACACCAAAAAATATCCAAGAATATGGAGCCTGGTGTTCTTTTAAAATGAAAATCATTTTTCTACATTTTGAAGGAATGTACTTCAAGATTTTAGGAAATTTAGAAATCATGAGCCATGGACACATCTATTGGTGAATAGATGCATAACGTTGAAATATTCAATAAAGCGTATTGCTTTGGCTGATGTACTTGAAAAATTCCGATTTTTCAAAAAAGATTCCATACGTAAAGTTCATGCAATTCTAAACTTTAGAGCACACGAAAGCTCTACGAACTTTAAATCATTCTCTATATCATTATGAACCTCCTACACTAATTGAAGTGTGCGAGGTACAAAGTCAGAAGTAGCGAAGCGAAAGGAACCGGCATAGAGCATTTGGACAAAGGCAAACTTAATAGGACCGTGATCAAGCGTTGTTTTAAAACGTAAATGAACGAGGAGAGACATCTTTTTCTGTGATGCCTTCTGATATCTTTTTAGTTCATGAGATATGAGCGCATAAATGCTTAAGATCAATGATATTAAATTTCTCACATGTGCCAATATAGAATTTTTTTTTCGAAACTTTAGCCCCTGTTATTTTTAAGGGGTTTGACGCAACTTATTATAATCATTTGAATTAAGTGTGTTAGGCATGTAGGAGCTTAGTATCATTCTCTATTTTAAATCAGACTTCAGCTGAACATGGTCGGGTGTGTTTAATTATCATTTAGGTTTAATATCAAACTTTCAAAAATAATTTAGTATTTTATTGTATTTAAAAATATTTATTTAGTGTTTGGTTATCTTGACCCGTAAGCTCGATTGAGCCTAAAGCATTTTATCGTCGGAATATGCTTTACTAATGGATATCAGAAGTTTAAGTACATCTTATAAAAAAACAATAAATAGTTAATTTGTTACAACTTGCTAATAATCTGAAATAAATTGAGCATTTCTCTATTGAAAATGTAAATCTTTTATCAACGAATTGTCTTAAAGTGCATTTTAAAATAAATGTTTATTTGTTTTCATTTAGAATGTGAAAACGCTAATGTCTTTTACTGGTTGAATATTCTCGCACGTTAATTTAATATAGAGAAGTAAATTAACGCAATATTTGATGGAATTACTTCTTCGTAGTACCATTAATAAGTGAATTCTACCAGCCACTGAAATTCGTACCATCTTTGCGTAGGTAAATTGTCTATTTATATCACTTCAACAACAGAAGCTAGTTTCTTTTGTTAAGTAAACAGCAATGAATATGTCTGAACATGACAGAAAATTCGAAATGCAAGAAGTGAAGGATTATTACTTATACTCCACTGCCGCATATCTTCTTGTAGTCGCATTGCTAAACATAATAATTGTGATGACATTCGCATCTTCCAAATTCATCCAAAAGCTATTCATCCATCAGATCATGTCCCTCTTATCCATCATCTATTTCTGCACCACTCTACTGAATTACTACGTCGAGTGGATGGAGAAGATCACGCATGATTCCTTATCTCTTCCAGACGAATTTTATTGTAGATTATTTCATGGAAAGTTTTATTATAAGGTATCTACAAATGTGTCGATATTCCTAATATTGTGTCTCTGTATTGATCGGTATTTGGCGATGCTACATCCTAAATTCTACCAGAAAATCCGAAATTATTCTTGTATAAAGGCTCTTTTACTCATGCTGGCATTTATTCTAGGAATTTTGCTAAGCTTAGACTCAATGCTGTACACTCTAGAAGACAACATGACATGTTCTTCCTCGCTTAAGCATGATGCATCATTGTCAAGAATTTTACCTTATCGTTACGCTGTGTTCACGTTTACTAGTTTTCTCATACTATTTGTGCTGTATTTTACACTATTAATGAAAATTTCAAAGATTTCTACAAACAAATTATATTACAAAAGAAACCGCAAGCAGTTTCTCCTATCGCTCTACATTACCGGAAGTTTTGTTCTTTGCACATATCCACACTACATAATTGTCGCTTTATCGGACGTCAACGAAGTGTACAATTCGGAAGCACTACAAACCATAAATGCCAGTTCTTTTGATATTACGGCAAAACTTTCGATTCTCGCACCAATTATCACACCCCTCACATATACGGTTTTTAGTGACCAATTTCAGAATGCCTTCATTTGTCTTATTAAACATCCCATAAAAATTGCCTAGATATTGTAAGTGTAAAATTTTTTAATAAATACGTTACAACATTATGTGCTTTTAATAACGTTTAGGGAAGTGATCCAAATTCAATACGTTAACAAGTGAAAATGCAACCGTAAACAACAATTCTAGCTTCAAATGTCTGCATGCGCTTAATGAATTTATTTGCATAGATATATTTGAAGAAATGTGCAGAACCTAAATGTGTCAAAGTTATTTGAATTAACATTTGCGGAAAAAACACGCCTTTAACGTAAACTTCATCTTTAGCGAATATATTTTGAGTGTAAGTTAACGATTTGGTTTACGGTCATGTTAACGTAAAACACCATTTGTTAACGGTGTTGTTAACGTATTGAATTCAATAAGACCAGTTCCGGTTGGCATTTAAAAAACTATTACAAACACTGAACGCAAAATTGTATACAATAGATGGAAAAATCTTATTTGCATTATTGAAGTTTTAATTTAGTATTGTATAATCCTTTAAATTTCACTTTAGGACTTTCAGGCTCAAGGGTAGATGATATTAGAAGTTTCTAACATTCCTAAGTTGTTCTAGCAAACCAAAAAGAATGTCACGTTTTATTGAAGATGAATTTGCGTTTATCTAAATTGGCAGGGTCGGATTCGGGCTGGGTTGTGTTGTACTTGAGGTTACATTTTCTGTCCATTGTCATCTATACTTTAAGAGGATTAAATACTTTGAGCAATAGTATTGGGATCGCATTCACAGAGGATTGTTAAATTCTGAAGAACCTATTCTGCACGATTATTTATATCTAGAATTTCGTTTGAATAACAAAAACCTTTTAATTCGAGATATATAAAAGGGGAACTATTAACTAATTTTCAAATTATAATTACTGATGCGGCAACATACAGACATAGCCCTAGTATAACCGCTTGGAAAACAGTGGCGTAGCGTGGGCCACATTGCCCAGTGTGCGGTGCAGAGTTGCTAGTGACTCGGTTTGGTTTCGTCATTGTACTTAAATAAAAATACGTCAATACTAATACGAAGGTTTCAAAATTTAGAATGGCAATCATTGCAGTCATTGCTTGAACTTGAAGCCATCCATAACATGATTAAATGTATAATTTTTTAAATACTCTACATTAATGTAAAATATGATTCAAATGAATATTTCTTAAAATCAGATATCAAGTAAAATATTGGAAATGGATGCCTTAGTATATTTAACAACACCACGAAATATTAAAACATCAGACAGAACCAGTACGAGATCAGACCAACTTTTCAATTTCAACCAAGACCGGGACTCATTTGCTATTCTTTTCGAACCTCTATATTTGGCATGAAAGCATAAATAGATGACCCACCAGAGATCGAATTTAAGTAAGCATTCTAACAATAAACAAACATACACTTAAGAAGTATTTCTGTTCTTTTAATGCGAATAGAAAATTTTAAGTGATTCAACACTGTCTTGAGATAAAAAATGGGCATATGCTTGCAAAATAGTGCATGCAAATCAACTTATTTGAAACTTTGTAATAATCTAGTTCCTAAAATTGTCATCAACTATAATCATAATATATTTATAGTTTATGTATTTGAGTTTCTTATTGTATTACCTCCCGTATTAATTTTTTATGTCCAAATTCAAAAATAACCACTTTGCAATGTCACTATGAATTGAAGTTACTTCAAACAAAATAAATTTACTTTAAAATTGTAGCTAAAGCGATGAAAACAAGAATAGCACAAATATTGGCAAATGAAAGAGCAACCCCAAAATTTAGATTGCAAGACATTAAAAAATTTTTTGTAGAGTACGTTAAAATCCGTAATAGAAATTTAATTTTTCAAACAAAATTTGAGATTTAAACATAAATTTTTTTGAAATTTGATGATAAACTGGATAATAAATTTTGAATTATACAGCAGCAACATTAAATAAATTCACACCCTATTAATAGTATGCCGACAGTATGGTTCCATAAACATTTTTGTATTAGTGATTATAATATTAACAAACCTTCTGAGTACAAAGTTGATCTTGGCATTGCAAGTTGCTTTGAGTGCATATTTAAATTAGATTTTTTATTGAAGAGCATCCCAAATTTAGTAGTAATTTTGCAGCACATTTAGTAAATTTTGTAGTACATTTTGCAAAGTTTACAAAAGCTAAGGTATTCCACTTGTTTCTCTGTGTTCTGTGCTTTTTCCTTGACATACATTTTAGAGAGAATCCTTTTCAGAATTCTGCTCTTCCACTTGCAAGTTTGTTCAAACAAATGTTTTTGGTTGCTTTGCTATTTTATCATTATGTGATTGCTAACCTGGATCGCATTTCCAGATTTGAAGTATTCGTCACCAATTTTATAAGTTGTTGGAAAGAATAACACGGAACCTGTTGTATGAACAATGAAATGCAATTACAAAATTTCTCTTAGATTATTAAATTAGGATTCATTGTAAAAATGTGCGTAATTTAAAAAATGTACAACTACACAAGTTTTAAAATTTTTTTGGGTCTGAAACAGGTCCGAAGTTTCTCTAAATGAAGATTCGATCCAATCCGATTCTATCTCGGCGACCCACCTAACCATATGCAGCCATTATTAAGGCTGACTAAGAAACTGTTTCTTGTTGGCCATAAACATTAGTAAGCTAATGCTCATATTCCACAGTTTTTGTCTAGCATTGATGAGACCCCTTTGCAGGCTCATAAACACGCTCAACCAGGGTTGCGTGTTGTGCACATGACACAGTGTGAGCTTGTCTGGTTTACTGCTACTAACTGCCTTAGCCGCTAAAATAGTCTAATAAATTAGAATAAAGCCCACTCCCAACATTTGTTTTAGCTAAACATTCGAAATGCTTCAATTTTACCTAAACTGTAATTTAGACACAAGTTTTATAAGAAAGTGCTGAACTCAATTAGATGTGTTACCTGTAATTAAAAACCTCGCACATAAAGAGAATACGCTTCTGTTGGAAATCTTGAAAAAGTAACTTCAAATGCGTGAGAAATTTTTCAATATTATTTGTCCAAATATTTGCTAATTTTTCTAAATAATGCTTGCCTGACTTTTCAAATTTTCGATGAATAATCTATCAGCATTTCGAAGAATTTCTTTAAAATATTAAATAATGTAGCAATGCAACTGAAGAGAAAGAAAAAAATCTATATTCAGAGGTTACGTCAATATATAATATATGACAGCGTCAAAAACCTACAACAAACATTACAAACTGAAATATTGCGTTTTAATTTCTGTTAGTTGAATAATCTGGATTTTAAAATTTAAAACACCTCCATTTGAATTCAATTATTTCTTTTCTAGAATTATAGAAATATCGCTTGTCACTTTTTTAAAATATCTTCAATGGTTTACATAGCTTAAAATCTCTAGGTAGATCATTCCAAAGTTTTATAGAGTTATAAATGAATAAGTTTTTTCATAATTTTCTTTCTAATATTTCTGTGTTTGGACGTGCCACTTTATCAAGGATAAGACAATTTTTCTTATTGTAGGGGATAATATTGTTTACGATCCCATAATATGTTGATATAAGATTTGGATTTATCAATTCATTAATGGACCTAGGTGATATTTCGTGGATCCAGCATTTTAGTTCAATAGTAGGGTCTACTAGAGGAATGATAGACAATGCTTGCTAAATTTGATGCAGCAGATGTTAGGATTGGTGTTAATATCAACGAAACTAGCTTTACATATGAAGACATGTCTCTTTCATTGGTCGCAATGTCTTCTCTAGAGAAAATCGATTGCTCTCTTCGCTCCGCCCTTGAAATTGTCGCCAACACAACCGTCAACAAAAGATGATTAGCATAACAATTGTAGGGCCCTTCCTGGCTCTCAGCCGAGATTATTTATGTTTGCTGCTTTCATTTCTTAGGGATCTTCGTTCCATCTAAAACGTGCTGTGCGCACAAAAAAAGAAATTTGCAACAATAAAAACTTGAAGAATCCATCAAGGAATGTACCTAATTTTGCCCTGAAAAGACAAATTTCAGAAGAAATTCAAACAAATCTCATAATAAACCTTGGATAACTGAAACTTGTGAAGATTTGATTCGTGAAAAAACATGGCGTTTACCCATTTTAAAAATATTTAAACTCATTGTAATAGTGCTGTAAAAAAAAATCTGAGGAAAATTCTACTGATGTTATTAAAAATTCATATTGAAGAATCATTACTGATGCAATTTCTAACGAATTCAACAAGATATTTATTAATCTGGGAAAACTCAATACTCCAATGGTTATTAATGAAAGCAAAACACCAACATTTCTTAACTGTTTTACAACAATTTTAGAAATCAATTCCTTCTTAGGCACCGCAGGTATTATTGCAAATTCCATAGGTTGTATATTTAACTAATGTTTAAAAGTAATTGCTTTCCCAATTATATAAAACTTCCTCATGTTACTTCTATCTTAAAGAAAAATGATCCGTCTCATGCTAAAAATGATCGGCCAGTTTCAAGTACTTCTCCAATGTGCAAAGTATTCGAACGATTATATAAAACGGAATGGTTAAGTAAATACAACCTAATGTCAAATATTCCATTTGGATTTCGCTTTATTCACAATCGGAATTCTACATCAAAATCTTTTACCTGTATTAATTATAGAAAAAGGTTTTGAAGCAATCATTCAATAATACCACTATTCGAACTTAGAACTCATACCTAAGGAGATAAAAACCATTGAAAAATTGCAAATTTTTAAGAAGCACATTTAAATTTTCAATAGATCTCCAGGCGCGTACCTAGGGGGGTCGTTCGCACCCAACGACCCCCCTTTTTAGATGACCTGCCCTTTTTGGAATTAAAGTTACACCCCTAATAAACCATATTTGTTATTTCACGTGCGTGGTGTTATAAAATTTTCATATTTTATATTATATGTATTACATTACTGACCATGATTGTTAATATACACATCACTAGAAAAATAACTTTTCCTTTTCTGTAAAAAAAGAATAGAAATGCCCTTTTCAGAAAAATCCAACCCCCCTTATAAATTGCTAGGTACGCGCCTGATCTCGGGTAAAACATGGGGAGGATTCAAATTCTACAAGTCCTTTTAGTAATTTATCGCTAGCCTGGTGACTTACTGCACATATAGTGTTGTATTCTAGTCTATTTATTTGTATATTTGATAACGCTATTCAGATAAATTACCAGTTTCTAATTGTTAATATTTATCTGAATAAATAATATCTTATCCTATATGTTGTAAATCTCTAAAGTTATCTATTTTAATCATCTTTAGAAAATAATAGAATTCAGGTAAGATATACCTTGGTATTTTATCTAAGAAACTATATGTAGTGGTTAATAAACACACTGCTTTTCACAAGTATGGCTAAATGCAAATTTTAAAAAGTAAATGATTTATTGTAGAAAAATATGTCGTTCATCTTATTTTTTATCAACATTTCGAAAATACCGGGGTCGGAAATTCCCATAGTATTAGAGTTGCNGTCTTGACCCGACCCGCGGGTCGGGTCGGATTGACCCGTTTCCCATCCTGGTCAACACTTGTAATTCTAATATGAATTGAAGTTCATGAAACAACTCAACAAAATCAACTTCAAAATTGCAACTAGAGTCAAGAAAACTAGAATTGCACAAGCTATTACAATTATGCAAAAAACAAAAAAAATTTTGTAAAACATTTTAAAAATTTGTACCAAAACTTAATTTATTTGAACAATTTTAATAAATGTGTATATTGAACGTAATAACAATAAGCAATCTTGCCGTTGTGAGTTGTGTACACAACATAACATGTTGTGCGAGAAATAATTATTCAGCCTTACAAAGTGTCATGTGAAAAAATTGTGCATGGTAATATTGCAGCTCTTATTGAGATAGGGCTTGATCAAATTCATTACAACGTGAGTTGCTAAGGGTAATTCTCGAGGTTCGTCAGCCCCAACATAAGGCATAATTGCCCAACAATGCGTAGTTTCAACTTCAGCCAGAACTTAATCCCAAATTGTTCTGGCTTTTTTTGCATTTATTGCGTCTTACATGGGAACAATTGTTTATCAACTGTAAGAGACCAATTTGGTACGTAGACAGGCGCGTACCTAGGGGGTTCGTTGGGTGAGAAAAACCCCCTTTTTTAGATGGCCTACCCTTTTTGGAATTAAAGTTACATATGGTAAACCATATTTGTTATTCCACGTGCGTGGTGTTATAAAATTTTCATATTTTATATTATATGTATTACATTACTGAACCATGATTTTTAATAACTTTTTCATTTTTTGTAAAAAAAGAATAGAAATGCCCTTTTCAGAAAAATCTGACCCCCCTTATAAATTGCTAGGTACGCGCCTGATCTCGGGTAAAACATGGGGAGGATTCAAATTCTACAAGTCCTTTTAGTAATTTATCGCTAGCCTGGTGACTTACTGCACATATAGTGTTGTATTCTAGTCTATTTATTTGTATATTTGATAACGCTATTCAGATAAATTACCAGTTTCTAATTGTTAATATTTATCTGAATAAATAATATCTTATCCTATATGTTGTAAATCTCTAAAGTTATCTATTTTAATCATCTTTAGAAAATAATAGAATTCAGGTAAGATATACCTTGGTATTTTATCTAAGAAACTATATGTAGTGGTTAATAAACACACTGCTTTTCACAAGTATGGCTAAATGCAAATTTTAAAAAGTAAATGATTTATTGTAGAAAAATATGTCGTTCATCTTATTTTTTATCAACATTTCGAAAATACCGGGGTCGGAAATTCCCATAGTATTAGAGTTGCTAGGTTACTGTCAAGCCCTATTCAATTTGTTGCATACAGTAGTGGAAATATGTATTCGACCACCTTGCTATTTTTAATAAATAATGAACATTCATTGGATAGATCTTGCCTAAGATTATTACTAAGTGTTACTTTGATTAAAAAAGGAAAATTTGTATGTCTAATACCATAAAATATGTAGAATAACAATTGGCTATTAATTTTTAATCAAAATTAGAAAACTTGTATTGGAAAAATGTTTTCGGCCACATGAAAGAATTTTAACAACTGAGCAAATCCGAAAAAACCAAATTCAAAATAAGATTCATAAATTAATAATTGATGCATTATAAGCACTTAACAACAAAATTCTCTCTTCTAATATTTTATGGGTGTTGTTTTGAGCGAATAACCGGTTCAAAGAGATTAGGGATTGAAGCAAAAAGTCTTTCAATAAAGCTGTTGGGAATTGCATAAAACTTTTTCTTTATTGCGCTCCACAGCTCGTCTTCAGTGTGAAGAGTATGCTGTCCAATTCGATATTTGACCTTTTTACACATATTTTCAATAATGTTAAGGTCTGTAGATTGGCCAGGTCAGTCAGCAAGGATAGCAACCCCATTATTGTGGAGGAAATTTTTCATTTCTTTTGAGGTATGACATGGAGCACCATCCTCCTGATATATTGATCACTTGTAAGGAGTGGCAAGAGTTCCTTTTCTAGAATCCGAGCATATTGAGAGTTTCAGAGAACACCAGTGATGTGAACAATCTGCGAAAGCCACACTTCCATATTGCACTCCATACCATTACAGACTTCCCACCATAATTCATGGCTCCGAGTAAGTTGAGGCAAGAATCTGAACTTCTGCCCAGTTGGTCTCTATCAATATTCTTTTCGATGAGTATGGCTCAAATTTAATTAAAAAATCATGGGTGGTGAATTCTTTTTTCCAGTACTGTATTTTGTTATATTATTCTTATACAAACTCCTTTTCTTTGATGACTTGTTTTTTAGTAATCCGTGGATTGGTAGAAATCTCGTGGATCGATCCATAAGACTTTTATAGATCTGGATAAAAATATCTATTCTTGGGAAGTGTGTTGCATGGATAGAATGTTAGGTGGGTTCTAATGCTTTGCGGCTGAAGCTCCTTGGCCGAGCGCTAATTTTTGGTTGTAGTCCGAGCTTGCCAAGGCCATGATCCCAAAAGTTCCTGAGGCCTGCGTCCATAAGAATTGAAGGTATTGAAACTGTTTCGAAGTAAAAAAAATATATATTGTACATCTATATAACATTCATAGTTTATCATAATTTATAATAATAAATATATTTAGTTTTAACAATTTGTATAAGTTATAAAATATCAAAATAATATAATCAAATATTATAAAAATATATTTGTAAAATGAATGTTGGCAAGGGCTGATGTCACAAACAGCAGCACTTACATCCAAACGGAAAGTAAACAATACATACATAAAAACACACTGAGAAAATCTAATGGAAAATACAGTCAACAACAAACTTTTCATGAATGGATAAAGCCCAATCGTGTAGGGTATTAAGCAATTGAGTACAACTAGATCTTTTCGATAAGAATCCGTTTTGTTGGTATGTAATAAGATTGTTTTTATTTAAATGTAACAATAATTCATGAACAACTATTCGTTCCATTGTCTTGCAGCAGTAAGATGTCAAGGACCTGTAGGTAAAAAAAGATGAACCTATTCTCTTCTTGTAAACTTGTATAATTAGGGCTTGTTTCCAAAATTCTGGCAATGTTCCGAATCGCATAGATTCTTCAAAAATGAAAGTTAGAGGTACGCAAATTTCTGATGAGATTTGCCTGCGTATGTAAGCAGGGATATTATCTGGTGTTTTGGACAGTTTAACTGGTTAATTATGCAGTGCTTTTTTTAAAAATTTTGCAGTAAAGCATATCGAGTTATTGTTTGTTCGACTAAGTACTTTGTCTGCGAATTTAGTTATGTTTCCATTATCATTAGTAAAAACTGATGGAAAATATGAATTTAGAAGATTAGCTTTTCAAGATTATCACAAACAACAGAATTATCATGGCTTTTAAGTGGAGAGAGAGCATTGGAAGTAATTTTGTTTTACCATTAACGTATCTATAGAACTTTTCAATGTCATCTGAATTTAATACAGCATTCTCTTGATAGGAATAGAACTGTTTTGCTTCAGCAGTATATTCCCTAGCAGCCTGGCGATAATGGATTGACATCTTTTTAAACAGTTTCCTTTTAAATGATCTTACTCTCACCTTGAATAAAACTCATTATTCGTTGTGAAAACATTTTGAATTCATTTGAAGCAATGGCCAGTCGCTAGCAACGGCTTATGACTGGCTGTGGTCAAGCGTCAGCAGCGGTCAAAACCTCAAACCCAGTAAATACAGAACTGTCGTAGCGACGTGGTCAAACGACATAATAACGTCACTAAAACGACATTACAAAACAACGTCTTTTCATAATAAAACGATAAATTATCAATAAAAATGTAGTTTTTAGGAAATTTATCTTCAAATTGTCATATTAATAAAATTATTCCTATTTTTAAATACTTAGTGCTAGACAGCATTATACACCGCCACTAATCCGCAGCGTAAACGCCATTCAAACAATTCAAAAGTTTATTAAATGCCAATACACCACAAAATAGATGTCGTTATGAATGATCTGTGTTTGCTGGGAATATAATTGAACACAAAAGTATACATATACATGTATCCCTTCTCTAAACAAACTTCAAATGCTCTGAAGGATAAAAAACTTAAATTTACTTTTCTTGCGAAATTTAGTAGAGTCATTTTGAACTTCACATTTAAGAAACAATATTAATATTAAAAACATGAGTAGCATATCGGTATCATAAGAAATCGTTTTAAAAAATTTTAGTTATTAACTCTTTCAAGACAATGTTTCTGAAGTTTTTCTAATTTCTTACCAATTTAAGTGTATTCGAAATCTTTCAATGACTCGAAATTCAAAAATTGAATTTGTGAATTTTTCATTTTAACCAGTCTCCCAACAATTGCTCCAATTGCAATACTTCAAATATTTGATGCTTTCGTTATGAGCAATTTAAACTATGCTAATATTATATATAATAATAGACACAGCCTGGAGTTCGACTAAAATGGGAATTAAATGTTTCTAATAAAAAACTGTTTAAAACAAAATAATATATTTTGAAGTCTATTCATTTTACACATGAGTAAATTATCATCGACAATATTATAATTTATTTTTCTAAATTCATAAATATAATGCCGCCCTACGACGAGGTAACATTTTCGATACATTGCCAAAATCAAAATAAACTATCAAAAAACTAGACACATTTACTGATACTGCAATTTATGACTAAAATAAATTTCCAAAAGAGATGAAAATAATAAACAACTTAAAATAATTCAAGTAACAATTAAAATCATTTATACTCAAACAAAAGTCTATATCAGGTAGATCATCGACAGGATTTAAGTTTTATAATGCGATTATACAATAATTCGAAACTAGTAAACTACCCGGAGCCAATAATTTTTATTTATTACTTGATTTCATATTTGTATTTATTAATATGTTACTTTGGAATCAATGATGCATAATTCATAACGTTTTTTATACACTGTAAATTTAAATGATTTATAAAAACAATTCTGATTAGGCGATAACCGTTATTGTTTAATTGCTTCTCTGATACGATTCTTTTGCAGACAGATTTCATTCGTTTGTACTAGAGAGTAGGATGGGGTACCTGTTTAAACCCGACCCAATTTCGGGTTTCGGGTCGGGTTAGGGTAAAAGATTAGATTGATTATTAAAAAAAACTGATCTAAATCACCGCTTGATTTGAAAAAGATCCAAATTATGTTATCTAAGTTTATGTTATCGCCAATAAATCACTATCTATCATATATTTAATTTTAATTATTCTTAATTCAAAATTCAATATTACCTGTGTTAGAGAAACCTTATCAATATACAAACATAAGTTAAGAAAGAGCATGAATACATGCAAGATATTTAATAAATGGATTTTCATTAAAACAAAATATTCTTTATTCTACTTTTTAGTACTAACACGAATGTTGCTTATAATCCGGCATCGACATTAATCCCGGGACTTTCAAAACTGATATTATTTATGAATACTCAGAATTCTCAAACATAATGCATTCACTTAATTCCCTTTAAATATATTCACATAAATTATCAGAATCTCTCAATAAAAAATTCAGAATTTAGGCAACTCATTTTTGAAATGGATGCAAATTTTTTTCTTTGCATAACTGAAACTTGGCTTACAAATGAAAATGACAATTCATCCTGGGTCAATTGATAATTCTAAATTTAAAATATTTAGAAAGGACAGAAATCCAACTTTTAATTTTAATAAGACAAAAGGAGGAGGTGTCATGTTTTATAATACCTAAGGTACTTAAACCTAATCTTAGGACAGGCATAGCAAAAGATTCAACTTATGAACGTTTTTGGGCGAAATCCACACAAAAATTTTAACCTTCAATTATATAATATATCTTATTGTCCAAATAAAACTTATATAAATAATTTTTTCTTAGAAACGGAAGATGAATTTTCTACTGCTATAACACGAATATAATGGCAATGGGAGACTGGAATGTAAATCTCCTAAACGATAACTAAAAAAGTAAGCTTGGCAATTTTCTGAATACTTTCAATATTTCACTAATAAATAAAACAATTCCTTCTAGAATTTCTGCCAATAGTAAAACGCTTATTGACAATTTTATGATATCAGAAAATGTCTCGTCTCATAATTATTTTTGTTTTGAATTTCCATACTCAGATTAATAGTGACATTTTAAATGGTGAAGAGTTTGAAAAGATAGAAACAAAAGGAAATACAAAAAACTCTCCTGCAATTGTATATGAAAGCAAATTTAATGCCAAATTGCTACTTCTAAAAAAAATAAATTGAAGAATTTTATAAAAATTTCAAATCAACTATTGGTTATGCGTCAAAAGTATATGGTCTTGCAAAGATCCACAAAAAAAGAAATACCACTTTGTCTTATTGGAAGTTCATGTGGCTCCATAAAAAAAACTATTCGACACTAAATGATATATTATGCAAATTACAGAAGCAAAAATAAACACGAATTTAAAAATATTTTTTGATCCTATTATGAAACAAGATGCGAGTTAGTTTATGGTATCATACGACATCAAAAGTTTATACACCAATTTTCTTCAGAAAAAGCCAGACATAGTAATAGAAATTTTAAAAAGCAAAAACATGAAGATTTACGATCTAAATTACGAAACAACAAAGACGCTATTAATGCTTGCAAAGAAAAATTCATTAATGGATTTTAAGGGAGAATTTTACTTGCAGAAAGATGGTCTAGCTATGGGTAATTCCTTAAGCTCAACCCTAGCTAACATCTATTTAAATAATATGCCTATAAAAACATCATATTTCATTTTTATGAAAGATATATGGACGACATATTTGTTATAGTAAATAACGAAGATGCAGAATTCATACTAACAAAGCTAAATGTAATAGATGACAACATAAAATATACAAAGGAAATAGAACTTAACAATAATTTCCATTTTCTAAACGTTAACATTAGCAGAACAGCAAACGGCTTTGTTACAGGTGTTTATAGAAAGCCAACTGATACAGGTTTAATTTAAATTTCAATTCAAATTCACCTGCAACATATAAAATAGCACTAATTAAAGAAGAAATACATCGAATTTTTGCTTTCTCAAGTTCTTGTGAAATCATAAACCAAGAAATAACTAAAGTCGAAAATAATGAAATTGATATCATTTACGTAAAGATTGGAAAGTATTGATTAATGATCTTTGTAATTGTAATAACATTACTAATTGCCAGTTGCTATGACATTTCAGTATCAATTCTACATAAACATGTGGATTTTCTAGTAATAAGGTTAATAATTTGATTGTAGATTAATTGAAATTGTATATATTAATGATTTAAGTAAGCAAAGAATTCCAATGGTATTCAATATGCTGAAAAATATTTATAATGGTGAATCATAAACATTAGAGAAATGATTTTATAATGCTGTGAAATTAAAATCCATAACCAATTCAAAATGTCTGATTTTTAGAAATTGTAGATTCTATTTTGATAAATTTGCTTTATTTTAATTGCAGAGCGACATTGAAACAAAGCCAAGAGCTTTGCAAATGCTCTCTCAATAAATTTAACTGTCTGGGCGAACTTCGTTCAACTATAAAGAGGCTCATAAAAAAATTGGGGCATGTTGGAGGACTTACTGAAGGGTTTCAAAGAGTGAAATGACTTGAAGAACAGCAATTTCTTTGTCCTTAGAATAGACAAGGTACTGAGTAGATATCACGAATATGTGCCAAAATAAAAATGTTTCAGAAGCTTTGAATAAAATTTATTGAAAAAGTCGCAATTATGTATCCACCCAATATCTTATCTAAGAATCTTATTTATTTGTAATGCAAAAAATTATGTACACCCATTGATGTTTTTGCGATTACATAACTATACCATTATTCTACAAAAGAAATACTTAATGTACATAGTTAGCAAAAAGAAATAAGGAATGCATTTTCACAAAAATAATACCCCATAAGGGAAATATTTATAATTTTTCAGATTGCCATGTTCAAGCATAAAGATGAATTTTTTGTAAAATTAAGCAAGTGATGCATAAGAAAGAATGGAATTCTAGGTAACAGAACTGATCATGCAATAAGTGGAAATAAGTTGAGACGTCTGTAATTGTCAACTAAGTTTATAAATAAATTACTTAAAACATAAATTTTCATATGATCAACTATACTAAAAAATTGCACAATAATTGTTTATTCTGTGTAGAAATTCATTGGTTGGGGGAGGGAAATCTTTGGTCCTGATTTTGGGACGTCTTTCTTGTTATTCAACAGTGGCGACGATTTTCTCCAACCTCGTGTTCATTTGATCCGTCAGCTGTTTCTTTCGCTGACTGACAACACAAAACGAAAGTAGTAATCCAATCGCCATCGCAGATTCAAATGCCAAAAAATTCGTCTGTTGAATAGAAGCTGGTACACTACAGCTAAAATAGAATTTTACATGATTTTATAAAATAATTTATTTCATGTTACAGTATATAGATTGATCATGTTAATGGCGTGCTAAAACTACATTCAATTAGTAAGAAGATAGATATAAATTAGCAGCACGCATGGTAGGTGAATTTAAAAAATTTCATTTAATCAATGCTAGTATAAAACGTCTAAAACAGGTATAAACATATTGTGTACCTCTATTATTAGTTAGTGTTTCTATTGGTTATTTGTATTTGCAAATCATTCTTTCAGAATTGACATTAGTAATTATGGATAAAGTTTAAAAACTTAATTAAACTCCATTTTTGGCATTTTTCCAATAGCATTTTAAACATATTGTTTGAAAATTGTTCATATTTTCACTTTCATATTTTAGTAAAAATTATTACTCATTGGTAAACATTTACATTATATAAATCAGTGATGTACAATTTGTAGTTTATAAATGAATTTAAACTACTCTAAATTATTGTAAAAAGTTTTTTGTACACGCCCACTTAACTCTGAAGGGTAAGACAAGTATGTGGTTGCATTCACTGCTAAGGGTGAGATCACCTTAAGTATCTGCCTACTTTAAATTATCATCATAAATTATTGACACTTAATTCAGTTTAATTAAATACATACTAATAGGGTGACACGGCTAAAGACCAAGACTTTAAATTGTATTGTTTGGGTTCTATATTTGATCTCTAGCATTGCTTGTTCTAAACACAATTCACGTTATTCATTTTTTAGTTACTGATGGCAACAACTACAGATAAAATTGAAGAAATGAAACAGCATTTTTCAAAGTTCTATTCGTTCAGCAGTGCCTTGCATCCTATTGGATTTTAATTTAATGATCTCTGATGAGGCCGACCGTCACTTGAATGGCTTGGTTAATCATCATAATTTCAGGTATTGGGCCCAAATAATCAGCACTGATCCTTATTTTTCATGACAATGTTAAGAAAGAACGCTCTCTTGGAGTGCTGCAGTGAAGTAATTATTTTGTGAATCTGCATTTTTTATGTTTCCCCACAATTTTATAACTCATTCGTTTTCATAGAAAAAGTTGTATTTTTTAATTTATGTTTCTTGGTGCAAATGATAAGGTAGTCCGTGGATCGAATTAGTGAAGTTTTTTTATTTCTGCTTAGTTAGTGAAAGTACCACGATAGTTCGTCGTCCTTTAATTCAATAACTAGCACATCCAGCACAATCGCACCCAACGTTGTCGCTGTTAGATCTCAAGAAATTGTTTGCGAATGTGTTGTTTACAATTGGATGCATTTGATGGACTTGACATTTTAAACGTCCATCATCCAGATATATGCATCCATCTGACCAGTGAGTACTTTTAGGCTTAAACCTATCTTGGCCGGGCGTGCTGAGCCACCCAATGTATAAAATAAAAATAACATCTTCATAATTTTCTATTTATATGCAGACTATTCTAAAAAAGATATTTCTATTGCTTACTTCATCGATAAATTCACTTCAGAACGTCAAGTAAGGATGAGATCAAATCTTACTTTCTCAATGTGTTCAGTTTATCATTGCCCATCACTACCCTGCCCAATATTAGCGTTGCTGTGGTCTTGGAACACATTTTTCAAATGTTTTGACATTGCAGTGAATTTCCTGACGTCAGCGCGTATTATGATGCCAGAGCACAAGAATATCAAATATTTCATTTAGCATTCAATAATATGTAAGCTATAGAATTCATTTTATGATGGCTGCTGTTGGAAAAAAAAAGTTCAGCGGAGATGGGGTTAAGACAATTAAACCGCGCCAATGTCAAGAAATCTTAGAACAACAATACTAACAATCAACCAAAATTTGAGTGACTACGATAATACGGTAAGTCGCATCAACACTGTTCTTAAGATTCAGGTAGTACCAGCAGACAACAAAAGCTTTTTAGGGATTATCCCATTGTGAAGACTGATAATATCATGTAAGGTTATCCATGCCAAAGAATATCTGAGAGAATAGTTTACTAATCAAAATTGATTTTGCAAACCCAATCTTTGCACTTGCCTACTCTATGACCTAATAGTTATTTACTTTTTGTTTATTTGACTGTCATTCTGAAAAGATTGGCATTTTGACAATCCACTGTTTGCACCAACTTCACGTCACGGAATTTAGTCGACTTACGTCATTTTATATTACTTGAATTTGCAGACTGCAATAAATCAAGAATGCTTTAACCTTTTAACTTTCAGTCTATCATCATTGAACATGCAATTGCATCATTATTATTAGGGCAACCCAACTCCGCCCTTTATTCTCAGATAATTTCGCCCCTTTTGCTCCTATTTCGCCCATTATCCGCCTCTTTGAAAAAACACAAAACACAAGAAAAAATTCTATTTTTTGTTACAAAAACAGCAGATATATGCTTCAATATTGTCTGAGCTGAAGTTACGGTCTTTGGCAAGCAATTTATTTAGTTTGCTGAATGTTCTCTCGACTGCAATTGACGTGCCCACAGCATTTTGTAAAGCGAATAACTCAGCAGGATTGAAAATTCCATTCCCATCAATTATTGTTTTCCAGTCTTCAGACTCTTCGAGCCTTCTTATCAAATATTTTTTAATTTCGTCATCTTCTTCAAAAGTGTCAGCTAAAGCTCGTACTTTTTGAAATCCTGACTTCGTTGTAACTTTGCAATTCTCGAATTCTTCGATAAGCTCCACAATGGATTTGTACTGTTGAAGCACAACCAAACTCATGAAGAGGGATTGTTTATCGAGGGCTTCTCTCGCTCTTTGGACAAGCAACCCATCGCCCTGCCACCCATTGACAACTTCTTTCACTTTTTCGAAGTTTTCCACATAATAAAATGCAGCGTTTAGCCAAGTGCCCCATCGGGTTAATACGGGTTCAGGGGGAGAAGGGACTCCAGCATTTCTGAATGAATTTTTTCTGTTCGAATTTTTTATTGTGGCAGACTTGATTGTTGCAATCAAAGTGTCCACATCGGGAAAATGGGCTCTGATAAGTTCGGCTGCGTTGTGGAGCAAATGGAGCAAGCAAGTTGTATGAATCATTTTCGGGTATAAGTTTTTCAGGAGGCGCCCCGCCGAAAGCATATAGGTCGCTGCATCAGTCACAAAATGAAGAAAATTATCCCTGGATATATCTAATTTTCTCAAAACATCGTCCACATGTCTGACTATGATTGCAGCGTTTGCAGTTTCTTCAGTTTTTGAGGAAACCAAATAAAGTTCGCCCCCAATTTCCCCAATAAGTACATGGATAAACTTCTTATTTTTGACCTGTGATTCATCGCACATAATAGTAACTTTTTTGCCACACAATTTTTCTTTGAGGGACGAAACAAATTGTTCTTGCAGAGCAGGTACCGCCCTCCTACAAGTAGATTCAGATGGTACCTCAATTTTGTTCTTTTCTAACCAATTTTTCAGGGCAGGATTTCTCAATTTATGTAGCGGAATATCGGCTTGCAAAAATGCATCAACTAAATCTTCTGCTTTCTTGTTTCCTAAACATTGTTTTGTTTTACGATTTTATACTTAATGTTTTATTAAACCAAAAATTAATTCCAAAATTAATACCAAAACTAATTTTAAAAATTACCTTGAACAGCTGAATTAATTGCTGTTGTTTGTAAAATAAGGGCCATTTTTTGTTTGTGAACCAATCCAGATCTATGATCTTCAACTCTGGTTTTTTTTGGAACAATCGACATTGGCATTGCATAATTTGCAGAATAAAAGAGATCCTTTTTGGGAAAATTCTCGAGGATACGTTCTCGCGTATCCATAGGCTTTTTCCGCCTTAGTGAGAGCTGTCTTGCCCATGTTAAATATTGCACACAAATTTGACTCAAAGAGAACTGGAAATAAAAAGAACTATTTCTTACAGTGCAATTGTCAGACTGACACCACCCACGCAATTTATTGCAAACTGTGCAATCAAATCAGCTGTGCAAACAAATCAGCTGTGCAATCAAATCAGCTGTGCGATCAACTTCGCTAATTGTTTTTCTTAGAAAATAAAATTTGATGCGCATAGCTGATTTATTTCTAAGAAATCGGTTGATTCCGCCCCCATCCGCCTCTATGAATTTTTTCCGCCCCTTTGTTATAATTCCGCCGATTTCGCCCATATCGCCCTTTCCGCCCTTTGGGTTGCCTAATTATTATTTGTCTAAAGTTATATCATTTGACAAATTCGGAGCCATCAAAAACAAAATGATAAAAAAACTAAAATATAGTTTTTACATGTTCAAACTCTACGAGCATCCTTTCTGCAATAATTCAGCATGATAATATGTGGGCAACAATAACATCAAGTACTTTTTAAATTTTTTTAGTTCAATGGGAAGACAAGTGTAGAAAATGACAATGTTATATTATATTATAACCCAGGCTGTCTTAAAATAAAATTTCTACCTTTTATATGCCGTGCTTGATTCGGAACAGTTTTCTTTTGCAATAAAGCCAGTTACGGAACAAACTTTACGAATATTCTAAAATACGAATAATGATGCTGAAATTAAAACATAAGCTAAAATTCGATGAACAATGAAAATTAAATATGGATATTTTAAATTTTATAATTTCGATTAACATTTCAACAGGAATATAGTAAAGTAACTTACCCGTTCATATTCGTTACATTTTCTACATATTGGAACGCCATTTACACACTGTGAAGGTGAAAACGGTGAATGCAAATCTTGATCAATCACACTAGACATATTATAAATGTACAAAGAATACCTGAATGTGAGGTCATTTCGAGTTCATGAGAGTTGTCCCTTGAACGCTTAAAATGGAAGTGGTAGAGGCAAACTGAGCCAACAAAGAGAACAAAGAATAGTAGCAGCAATAGTCTTCGCCGATAAACGCTCAGAAACATGCTTAAACAAAAATACAACACTAAGTATAAGCTATAAACCAAATGTATTTCAAAATTTACAAGATTGATTCATATTTACAGAATCTAAAGTCAACAGTAATTTCTGCTTATGGAATACATTAAATGTATATAGACAATTCTTGAGAAATATATGCAAGCAATTGACGACGCCAAACGTAATGGCGGTTCTACTGAGAATTGAATGGTTTGTGCTTTTGAAGAGCAATACAGTGTAGAGAACAATGTACAGAGTGATGAAGCACAGGTCACACCAGAAGGCGATGAAGTTCACATTCAAAAAATCGTCTATCAATATCACAAGTTCAAAGAAGGGGATTAAAAACACCAATAACACATTCTAAAAAATGTCCGATGAAACAAAGTCCATATTATGTTGATTTCATTTAATTCCACTCATGTGAAGCATTGCGAAGAGAAGCACGTTGTTTTCGAAAATCTAAGTGACAAATTGTTGCGCAACATTCTTAATCCTAGAATGCATAACATGGTCAATTGATCGAAATAAAGAATGCAATTAGCTATAAAAATTAAAACAGCGAACAAAATTGTTTAAGTTTATCTCACTACGAATATTTACTACACAATACAAAAAGGCACTTTTACTAAATCGCTGATACCCTTGTTTATTGCACCTGCATAACATGATCAATTGAAACAACTCAATTATTTACTAACATTTGATGGTTTATTTAAGTTCTGAAAGGCAAAGCAGAAACCATATTCCACTATCTTAACATTAAATGAGGACGAATATTCTTCTTCGAGAGAAGATATATCTGATGACTCATCTGCAATTCTGGGGAGCACAATACTACGAATTCAAGAGAAGCATCAATCATTGATCATGATCCTACCATCTCTTCAGCATCCTTCAAGAAATCAGTTCAATCACGGTGGCCTCTAAATGTCTTTGGAAACTCTTGATATTGCATATTTGAATGCCTTTGTAATTTGCACAATTCCAATCTCTTTGAAAAAAAGCCGATGCGAAATATTAATAGAACTTACAAAAAATTGAGTGAAAATGCATCAACTCTACAGACTGCAGGAAAGGTAAAAATTGCAAGAAGTTCAACAATGGAATCAGCTGCTTGTCTCGACAACATTGCAAACTTTGTCAAAGAAATTACTGGTGGGACTTGAGCTAACAGAATTTGTAACAAGTGAGTCTTTATATTACTTTTATTTGTTTTAAAAATGATGTCAAAGGCGTGTTTTTTACTGGAACTGGTGAGAATTGAACATATTATGCAGAGAAAGAGGTAATACATTTTATGCATTCTAGGGTAAAGGAAGCGAAACAAGGACATAAGCATTCAACGAAAAAATGGAGGCACTAGAAATGAAGAAAAATTAACAAAATCCTTAGTGACGTTGGAAAAAATAAGAAAAAGGTAACAATTAATAGTGATTTCTACATTAAAAACATTGAACAAAGCCACACAAAATTTTGTTTACATGACACAGAAACAGATTGTGGAATGCACTTAAAAACCCAGCATTAACTGAAGACATTCGAATAGAGGTTAGTACCGCGTTCGACATCTGGCTTCTTAAGATTAACCTCTATTCAGGTCTCTAATGCAATTTCTGGCTGGAAATTGTAAAAATAAATGATACCATCTGACGATAACTGGAGGATTTCTGAGCCTTCAATCTTTTGCCATAGACGACATTTAAGATAATTAGATCACAAAAATACAATTTATTCGATTAAAATAGTATGAAATACTTTTATAAATATGCATTGATTTCAATGGCATAATCCAGATGTTGACTGATATTAGATAGATCAATAGGATGATACAACAATACTACAGCAACAAAATCTTAAGCCAAATATGCATTGTTTTATAGCCAGTTTAAATTCATGACACTCATGCTTGTACATTTTAACTGATAAAAATGCTAAATTATGCATTTAATCTAATAAAAAATTAAATGTAGAAAACCTAAACGAAGAAAGCGATTGCGAAAGTTGTAATTGATTCCAAGGAATTTGAAACTATCAAATAGGAAATGTAAAACTAAAACAAATTTTAATCCACTCACTAAAGAACAAGCATTTTGTACTAAAACAACAAATGAATTATGACTGATGATTGCAAAGATTTGTTGAGATGAAATCGGAATTAGACAACAACTAATCAGGGCCGCCAACATGGTGAGGAACATTCAAATGCACCACCAGAAAGCTCTTTGTTCATATTAGAACATTTTTGCAATTGAAATTAAAATTCCTGCGACGAAACGGTGCTAGATTAGAAAATTTAAGCCTAAAAATATAAATAAAGCTAGAATAATGTCTTTACTACATTGAAAACTTTAGACTTAACTCTTCCACTCACAAAATTTGTAATAGCCCCCTAACTCGTCATACATGATCACTATAGAAAATATATGGAAACCGATTAAGAATTTTGTTCAAAAGACGTCACCAAAGAATATTGCAGAACTCACATGCAGGAGTGTCTCCAGAAACAAGGAAACTTTATTATTATACATAAAAGCTCTTTCTGGAAAGTAATTTGACTTCATTATACATCTATAGTTGGTAATGAAATCGCAAACATTGAAAAATTGTCAAAATGAGAACCTTGAGCACCAATTCATTGTTACCAGCAATTCTTCCAGACCTGGAATTATTAGACATTCAGCACCTTACAGAGGGCTTGAACATTCTCGATCATCCCAAAATTATTTTCCCTTTAAGCTGAAGCAAGGTTGAAATATAATTGGGCCGTTATGGCTTGCAAGCAAATCCTTCACTAGTAACAACAAGTGGCTTGGCAATTTATCATGATGGAGAATGCAATCTCTTAGCGAACACGTGCAACCCTGTTCCTTAGTCATTTCAGCACTGCGACAAAAATACACTGTTGATTGGTAGGAGCCGCAGCAGAAGAAATCATATGCTCTTCCTAGTAAGACAGCAGAATATTTACAAGCAGGAAATACTTTACCTGTACTTGTTATTGATTGTGTCTCTGAAGTATGCTTTTGCGACTAACTGATAATTATACTTTTACATAATTAATAAGAGATACATTATATATTAATAAAAGTGTTACTCCCTTTTAAAACAAAATACTAACTTTTTCCTATACGGTTCCACCTTTTTAAATATAACTATGCCTATTTTCAATGGAAAAGTTAACGTAGGATTAGCAGATGGTTTAGATGAGCGCTTATCTGAAAAAAAGAGATTGCCTTTTAGACTTTACAAGGAGAGAAACATTGCTGCTACGATCGCTGCTGTGTCGGCTTATGATAAGTGCAAAGCCATAGAGGAAATTGCTACATATTTTATACCTGGGTGTGCTGCCCTTTTGCTGAGTGGTCTTATAAGGACTAGCCATCGTTCACCGGGCAGCGACTGGGTCGAATTCACTCAGGCAACGGTGTCTGATGCACAGGATACAGATACAGTCAAGAGATTCTTGGACCCCACTAGACTAAAACTTGCTTTGCGCCTCGTCATAGCGGCAAAAATAGACTTTTATAGCACTAAATACCATACTGGTACGAACATGTCGAAAAGTACTTTTCAATTATTTACCCTGATAAGATCACAGAGAGAATAGTCACTTTTGTACATGACCTCGGCCATTATTCGTCTATTAGGTTTATCTTCGCATCATTAGGCATGAAAGGAGTTATACCTACTGCAGACTATTCACTGGTTATCCAGCATTTGGTTTTTAAGCATCTGAACATATCCATCTTAGCTTTGCTGATGTGCCAGCTGGTTTGGCCAATTAGGAGTTGTTTTGGCAGCTTTTGGGGAATTAAATGTAGGTGCCCATTTAAAGTACTGTCCAGAGCTATACGACTTGGTACCTTTGATTCAACTAACTAAAGATTTTGAGGACATAAACAAGTGTCTGTTCATCATACGTGTTTGGCAAGATGGTCTCAAGACAGGACTGGATATCTTTAGCAGAAAGATGCCTCGCCAGACTATGAATTGTTGGTATTATGACTCGTTCAAGATCAACACTCGCAAGAAGTCCACACTTCACTCGGGAAAAGGTGCAGAATGCTGACGATTTTTCTCACCAATGGGAGTAGCTGCTTATCACATCTAAAACTAAGTCTGAGGAGCACATTAAAAGAGCTCTGGGCAAGATGAAATACGCTGACATCAATGTGCCTGGCGATGTTATTGCTCATATGGAAGAAATCACTGAAGATGCTGAAGAAACATAGATAAAAGATACAGAAGCAGATGTTCCTGAAGCTTCTAAGTCCCATCCTAGACAGAGATAGTCTCAATATTTGCAGGTATAAGAACAGCATAATTATTGATTGTGTATTTATTATTTCTTAGTTTTGTTTATTTTGAATTAGTTATATATGTATCAAAAATAATATGAAAATAAAGGATTTTTCAGAAACTGTGAGTTTTTTGTTTGATGGGGAGTAGTAACCCGATATGGCCTAAGAATAATTTGAAAAAAAATTTAAAATTCAACTGTGATTATTTCTCATTACTATGGAAATCGAATTGGCACTCCTTCTCTGTACATGAACAGTTTTTACTGGACTACATATTACATTGTTTTGCTACTGTCTACATGTGTTAACGTTGCAGTCATGCTTCTATGAATTCCTTTGTTAATGTCTGAATAAAGCAGGCGTGTCGAAATCACTCTAGTTTGACAGTATTGACGCCAAAACACATTATTTGATATATAGCCACAAACAAGATTAAATGAAGCAATCAACATATTGCTAAGCACGCCAAAATTAAAACATCAAGTATGCGAATTTCTCAAACGAAATTTGAATCGAGTTGTTGACTTGATAGCAACCTATCACATTAGAAAGTAGCAATCTATGTGCCACAATCATTATGAAGACAGGAATACTGGATAAAGCATATCCAAATATTTGCGAAGTTAAATGAACCTTTATATTCATTCATTTGTTAACGGATCTATTAATTAATGAAAGAATATTCGGTGGGATCGATTTTATAATTGTTTGAAAGTGTCCCATGGATGTACGATTATATTGGTTAACGGGAATTCAGTGCTATTGCACAGTGAACGCAACTAAATTCATATTCAGATTGTAAACATTTAATAAAAAAAGCTGCCGCGACATAGTCTGTAGGTCTTCTGTCATTTTTTCGAAGAAATGGTAAATACAGGGTCACAGACTGTGGGAAAATTATTTTCTAAAATATAATTGCCTACTTCAGATTCAAAATTTTGAAAAGTGGGCTTTTTATCAAACGGTTTAAAAGTAAACTTATCCAAATATGTTGGATAAATATATTAGAAATTACGTAAATTGTTCAAAAAAACTTCAAACTATTTTTCAAGGAATTTATAATAATGCAATGAAACCGAGTAAATCTATAGGCAAGATAATAACTAATATCCAATATTAGAGATACACTTATTTGATCAAAAATTGATGAAACCTACTCAATGTTTGGCATAAAAGAAGGACAGGTGTCTTACAACGGAAGAGATATACAAAATAGTGACACTAATAATTGGCTTCTGGAAATATTAAACCACAAAGAACAATATCAACCAGGAGATTCATCTAAAGTTGATACAGTACAGAATATATATAATTATTCCATACAACATCCAAGTAATTCAATAGAAGAGGATAGGCTAATTCCAGATTTTTCAAAAGCTATTCACGACACGGGGCTTTATGTCGAATTGGACAACGCTACAGTATCCTACCATTACGATACTCATGATATGGTGGTTTCAAAAAGAATGTGGGATGGGAATGATAAGCGTAGGTCTTAAAGGCTTTGATGCAAATCTTCCCACTAATACCTTCATAATGAAGAAGTCTTCTGATTCTTGTAATAAGAACGAAAAATTAAAAGTAAAGAAAAAGACTAATAACTTCATTTATGTAGCGAAGGATGATTACAGACATATATATAAAGGCATTAACATTGAATTAAATCTGATGATACAAGAAGTATATGAATCAGATTGGAGTGATGATTTGGCATTTGTCAAAAGTATGAAAACATACCATACAAAAGAATTGTTCCCAATATTTAAAGAAGCAATTTTAAAATGTAAGACTTTATATCTTAATTATCATACTTTTCAATTACCTTGTAATACTACATTCATTAGAAGAATTAGTTATAGATTAGGTAAATTGAATGATGCTAAACATTACGAAACAAGAAAAATTCAATTACTACATGAAAAATTTGAAGGAATTTTTAACTTTAATTATAAAGTAGAAGTTGTTCAATGTAATGCTATTGGAGCAAAAAATGATGAATTTACTACGGACTGCGAAAACCTTGGAAATCCAATAACTTATGAAGTAAAAAACATAATATATGGATCAAAACTTATTTTCGTAAGAGAAAATGAAATTGAAAGATGTACCATTCATAAAGATAAACATCCACTTTATGCCCTTGATACCTCAAATTCAGATTTCTTATACGATCCCCACAACAAGATAGCCATTTTACCTAAAAATAGATCTGTCGATATATGTGGATTAACATTTTTAGAAACAGAAATACCAAATTTGGTAATAGGCAATGATATATCCAGTCAACACATATTTAATAAAGAATTCTTTAAAAATGATTTTGATCTTTTGGAATATAATTCAATCACGGATCAACAGTTGGCATTTAAGATCGCTAACTCTATAAATGGGATATATCGTAGAATTGATTATTCTGATTGCATGGCTCTACTAAATATGTTATCCTTAAATCTTATATCCTATTTGGATGAAATTAAACTTAGTCTGGATGGATATCGTGGTCGTTCTGTGCTTAATCTTGGAAACGCATACTACGTACAATTTTATGCAAGAAAATACTATACTACAGTTCCTTTCAAATATAGAACTAACGAATTGCCAGTTTTCGACAATGCATCTAATTCTATTGTATTTTTAGATCTAAATTCACACTTTGTTTATAGAAATTATACCATTAGGCCCGAAGCCTTTCCAAATCTGATAATAAACATAAACGACTCCTATTATCAATACGATAATAGACATGGTGTTTATCAGTTGGGAAACATTAAGGACCTATATGAAACTTCTATAGCAAAGGTTACGTATAGTCCAAAAGAAATTATGCCACAGATATCGGCTATGGACATGATCAATAATATGCGACGTCAAAGAAATTTTTATATGCAAAAGCGTATAACATCTGATTCTATAATTTTAACTTCGGAAATGATTGATAGTAATTCTTCTAACAACATTTGGAAATCCTTTGAACAGTCAATTCAGGAAAGCTTCTGGGAAAGGCTTGAACACTCAATTTATAGAAAATTTATTGATCTTATTCAATGGACCTATAACAAGAGTAATTTCATTTTTATATTATTATTTTCGTAGACGTGTGGGTAGCTTATAATACTATTGATTATTTTATTAAAATAGTTATTATTCCCATTTACAATACTTCATTATTTAAACGTTTGAAGTTCTTAAAGACTGGAAATAAAGTGGTTTCAAATTCAACTTCCTCGTTCCACGCTCCACCTTCCCGTTCTGCTCCTAAAGCTGCAACTTTATATCCTTTCTGCTCCTAAAGCTGCAACTTTATATCCTCCTGCTAAAGATTTTACATTTTTAACTTCTTCTCATTTATAATTTTGTGGTGCTATTTAGAATTTTTTGTGCAGCAACGCCTTATATGGATTTTTATTTGCTGGTCAAAAGTCCATGTAAATATTAATTCTATATAAACAGTTGCTTTTAATCATTGTATTGTATTTGTTTTAAATAAAAACTAATAACTAAGTGATAATTATTCATATTTTTAATTACCATACTTGTAAATTGTAACCAGATTTAAAGCTCTTGGCGTTGGTATTCTTATGTTGTTGACCGGTTGATCGAGAATCTCAAATTCAAAATGTATTGATATTTGCCATGCCATGTACAGAGTGGTCCATAAGTCCCAGGAAACTACATTTTAGAGTGTTCTAGGGCAATGTTGGTCTAATAAATGGTGGAAAATATTAAGTGTTGAGGTGATTGCGATCAAAAACAAGGTTGCAGCGGGGAGATATAACACTACCAATGAACTAAAAGCCGCAATTATAGCAGCATTCCAAACAATTTCCAGTAAGACACTACGAAAGATGGCCCAAAGAACATGGCGGCGCTTACATTTATGTCAAGACAATGAAGGCGCGCATACTGATCCCCTGGACCATTGGGGTAAGTAATTGTTTCATAACAATGTGAATTTAATATTTTTAATTGCATTTTTCTTTTGTGTTATACGAGTTGTGTGGAGTGTCCTGGGACTTATGGGACACCCTCTATATTGTTAACCATTCTGTAAGCAGAAATCCCCAAGAAGTGACGCGTAATGTTTCTTAGAACTTATAAATTATATATTTCATTATACAGTCTAACATTTATTCTGAACCAATTAAATCAATATTGCAGGGTGATAAACAAATGACCGAACTTTGAATGGATTAAGCTTTGCCAAAGTCCATAACTATCAATTCAAGGTTGTTACATGAGAAAGTTTCACATTTATTTGTCCTCCCCCTGTCTTTTGGTTATTTAACATGGTTAAAAGAAAGCAACAATGCCTATTACTGTTTTGCTCTCCTCACTGCAAAGATGGTCAAGTTGATATTGGTATAAGTTGCACTAAAAAAGCAAAAACGTTGACTGATAAATTCCTCGGCTCCTCCAGTTAAACGAAATTAGATATTGCGTAAGTTTAGAGCAAATTCCTACTTGAGAGATGCGAACATTTCGTAACGCCCCAGTGAACAAAGCGCACAGATTGGCCAGCCAACTGAGTAGAATGATCATAATAATGACTTCAGTTACTAAAAATAGAAATCCTGGCGAGTCCATTTAATTTTGAATCACAATGGCGGCTATGTAAAGGTCAGTGGACAAACGCTAAAATTAGTATTTTTTAGGACAGTAAAGAGTGAGAGTGCCGTTGTTCCGAACGCAGAGACAGAAATCACCAGAGTTGGCTGGGACTGTGAAGACGGCAGTCATTAAGTACGCAAGTGGTAGAAGTTGAGTGTAGTTTTCGACAGTGATTACAACGTTTGTGACAACCCCGATATCTATTCTTCCAGGAGAGAAGCCTCACTTCCTTAGATTTGGCCAGAATTGAGTAATTTGTGTTTTTAAAAATTACTTTTGTTAGGTTAAGAAAAAATTAATATTTAGCAGATGTTAGGCCTTCAAGATCAGACCTGGCCGGTAGCATCTATTTAGCTATGATAGTTACATAACAATCTCCAATTTCAAATATGTTAATGTGTCATGTGGATACAATGTGTTTAAAAAATAAGAAATTAATAGACCGAATATAGATTACGTCTCTGAATGGATCAAACAAATTTCACGATTTAAATCAGTATTTATTTAAACTTTTTATCTAAACAAATTTATCATCCATCGGAATGTATTTTGGTTTCTTCCAACCGCTTATAAAAATTCTGCAATGTCGACAACTATTCTGTTCTACTGACTGCAAAGATGCCAAGTTAATATTTGAATAAGTTGAGCCACCCCACAAAATATATTCTATTACCAATCAGCATCATTCTACTTTGTTCTGCAAACAGTTGCAGATGTGCAATTATTGATTTGTACAGCTGTGCAATTATTGTTGTGTACATATGTGCAATTATTGCTTTGTACAGATGTGAAATTATTGTTGTGTACATATGTGCAATTATTGCTTTGTACAGATGTGAAATTATTGTTGTGTATGTGCAATTATTGGTTTGAACAGATGTGCAATTATTGTTGCAGAGAAGCATTGTTGCAAAAGAGCAAACAGTCACATACACAAGGAAACAGATTTTATTCCTTAAAATGATTTCAAGATGTAGCTCCCTGCGTCGCGGAAATTTCATAATATATCCATAAGTGAGAGAAACTACTAAAATAATCGTTTTGGCAACACTGTGAGTGTCGTTCATCAAATCAATCCACTCACATGGAAAGGCTCTATCAAATTGTCATGCATTGAAAAAAAGTTGCTTTTGTCAATCTTGAAGCTTTTGTTTCAGATGGTAGGGTCTCGCATTGCACTAGTACACATTGGAGATCTGAGACGATTGATAATAATAATTCTTCAAGTAATATTTGGAAATACTTTGAACAGTCAATTCAAGAAAATTTTTGGGAAAGACTTGAACACTCAATTTATAGAAGATTTATTGATCTAATTCAATGGATTGATAGACCTATAACTCGAGTAATTGGCTTGTTCCATTTTTATATTATTATTTTCGTAGACGTGTGGGTAGCTTATAATACTATTAATTATTTCATTAAAATAGTTATTATTCCCATATATAATACTTCATTATTCAAAAGATTGAAGTTATTAAAGGCTGGACATTCAAAAGTGGTTTCAAATTCTACTGCCTCGTTCCACGCTCCACCTTCCCCTTCTGCTCCAAAAGCTGGATCTTTATATCCTCCTGCTAAGGACTTTACTTCTTTAACTTCATCTCACTTGTAATATTGTGGTGCTATTTAGAATTTTTTGTGCAGCATTGCCTTATATGGATTTTTATTTGCTGGTCTAAAGTCCATGTAAATATTAATTCTATATAATGGATGCTTAAGATATCATTATTGTATTTGTTTTAAATAAAAAAAATGTATGCTGTGGGAAAGATACTGGAATAAATCCAGAACTAGGAGGACTTGGAGCAACAGTTGTGTCCAGATTTTGTGAAGATATTCCCAAGGTAATTGTTAATCATACTATAATTTTAAGACCTGTTTTAGGAAAGCTCTGTTTATATTGACAGATTTTTTACAACTCTGCCACTGATTTATCTGATGACAGACAAGCAGATTGGTATTACAGGAACAATTCAAGTTAACAGACTGAAGGGTGCACATGTAACTGAAAAAAATCCTTAAAATCGAAAACTAGGGGAAGTTTTAATGTTCAATCTTCAAATGGTGTAAATGTCATAGAATGGTGTGACAATAGATTTGTTTATATTGCATCAAATATTCACAATGACATTCCAGTTCAATCATGCTCAAGGTCAGTCTACAAATAATTCAAATGTATTTTATATATTTAGGTGGTCAAACAGTGAAAAAAAAGAGGATTCAGGTCCCAATGCCAAATGCTATAAGAAAATACAACATGTTAATGGGAGGTGTAGACCTAATTGATCAAGCCATCTGCAATTACAGAATCTCAATTCGGTCAAAAAAATGGTAATGGCCTATATTATCATGGTTGATTGATTTGGCATGTGCTAATGCTTGGTTTCTCTATCGCCAAGTTACAAAAAAAAACAATGTCATACATTGAATTCCGTCGAAGTGTTGTACTGGAAATTCTATCCAATGATACAAAAATTTCAAAGAGAGCTAGAAAAAATGCCATGCATATTCCATCAGAAGACCCTTTCAGGAAGAGACTGCGCTGCAAAGTCTGTTCATCCCAAACTATTTTTAGATGTAAACTTTGCAATGTTACATTGCACCCCAAGTGTTTTTTCAAATTATCATAATAAATAAATTTCTGTTTTTATTGGTCATATTGACCCAATGTTGCATTTGCGCAACACATCTGTTAAAATTTAAAAATTGTAGCAAATTTATAAATTCTGGAAAATACTTAACAACTAATAATTGCATTGAGGGAAAAAATGCCGAACATAAAAGATATACAGGTGTGTGCATAGCGTGGCATCATGTCTCCTCAACTTTCTGCGTCTGGTTTCCACTACAGGAAGCTTCTCCTTGCGAAGAAGAGGCTCCCACCAAATTCATCACCTGCATAGCCTCTATCCCCAAAAAGCACACCTCACCTG
>CABFPE010000919.1:174134-215736 GCA_900660155.1 Hofstenia miamia | reverse complement strand
TGTATATATTTAATTATAAATATTTATATATATATATATATATATATATATATTCAACCCCGTCTAAGTCGGATTGACTCGGACCAATGAAAGTAATAAGACTTACAAGAAATCCGAGATATAGTTTTAGGGTACTTGGCTTTTACTAGTTTGGCGAAATCCGAGATTTACGATAGCGTAACTTTTGCGCAAGCAATCTGATGGTTGTTATTAAAGAAGTTGTTTTGAAAATATTGAAAATAAACTCTTCTGGAAGAAAACATTAATCATGTAATCTTATGTCTTACAGTATTTTTCTTTCAATACCTTAATTAAACAAAATCTAGGTTTAACTTTACTTACGGTGCCATCAATCACTTCATTCTATTTTTGATTATATATTTGTCATATTATGGATGCAAACAACAACTTGAATAACAACAGAAACTTATTGTTATTATCTTTAATTTATTATAACATTCTTTATAGGGTTTTTCTACTATATCAACTGACCGATTTCGGAATACTATTGCTCTGTGAGTTTTGACTATATTGATTAGGGTTATATATGAAAATTTACACAATTACTAGCTCCATGTGAAACAATTTTTTATTTTTTGGATATATCAATTCTCATTCCAGCGCATTGCGCAAAAGACATTGTCAATTTTAACATTTCTTTTATAATCGATTGTTATAAAATATAGGGTAGACCATCTTTGGAGACCTATAGCTCCATGACTTTTAATGTTCTAACCAATTCTATTGTCAACGCTTAGCGTTATTTTAGTTAAAATTCGAAAGCTAAATCTTTCCCATGTTTTACTGATATATATTATAAAGTTTTCTAGGGTAACTAAATTTACGAATTTTACAATAATTTTTTGTATTCCTTTATTTCATCCATCTCATAAATCAAAACCATCATCTAAATACTTGAAAGAGAAAACCCATTATTATTTGTGTATTCCTTTATTTCATACATCACATAAATTAGGGAGTTGTCATTTTAACATCATCTAATTTTACTTGAAAGAGTACTGGACAATTTATTTAAAATATCACCCATTGACGGCACCACACATAAACATATATATGTTAACCTCTACATGAACTGTTTGTAGGTCAATATCATGGAGCTATGTATAGTAGCTCTATGGTCAATACCATGAGCTGCGCTGTAGTATTTCACTATTTTTACTAAGTGATAGAAAATATTTACCCAATGCTTGAAATGCATGCAAGACCATTTCCATCCGTCCACATTGTGAATGAAAATTTCAATGTTAACTTTGTAGCCTGTACGTTGATTTCAGTCCGATTTAGAATTTATCCGACCTAGGCGGGGTTGCCTGTATATATATATTTTCAAAAAAGCATAGAGTGTATTTTGAATCAAACATCACACATAAAATATACAATCTATATATTTTACAATTTGGAAAGGCTATTTTAAAAAAAATATATGTAACTATATTTTTTGACTTTATTTTTTCACTTCCTTTCCCAATGTGCGCTCAGTTAATTATAAAATCAGACCAATAATAAATAAAGAAAGCTATTAATTTTAAATTTAAAAATATTTATTTTAATTTTATTGTCTATTAACCAATATGCAACCTATAATAAGCTAAGTATTTCTACTGCAAATTCTAGATTAATCACTATTTCAAACAGCAGTATGCATTTTGACATTATTTAACATTTTTGATTGGCTGTAATTATCTAAGCTAAACATCTAAATCTAATTGGTTATTCTGATTGTGACACACACCCATCCTGAAATGCCCATTTATAATAGTACAGATTCAATAAATTTTAATATACTGATTTTCTGCACAGTGGGTCAGGTAGTAGTGCAAAAAAATAACAAAATAAAGCTTTGCAAATGAATCTTAACTTATGTTGTTCAAAAATTGACATTGCATGGTTAACATTCCTAAAAAATATTATTTGTATGCTTGCTATTCATTTTAAATATACTATAAACTATTTAATAATTAGCAATGCAATTACAAAATGTGTAAATTGAATTTATTATTTTTATTATTAATTATACTTTGTTAAGCTTTAGAACCTTGTATTTAGACATAAAAACTCTTTAATTTTCAATTCCAAAATTCAAATTATCTGCAAAAATTTTAATCAGATAAAAAAATATGAGCTAAAATATATATATATATATATATATATACACATATATATGCAAATATTGTATACATATATAAAATAATAAGAGCGGAACCTGCAAGAATGTTACAAAATCACATTTATTATAAACATTAAAGTCGTGTTTTGTAAATATTAGAAGCGCACTTAATTGCATATACTTCCATATTTGTAGCATATTTAAAATTAATATAATTATTTGATTACGTATTATTTGTACTATGAAAATAATGAACAATTTGTTAGGATGTTCAATAACACATTATTTTTATTATTCTCAATATTATTATACTAGAATGTATACTAAAAGAAATAAATTTTATTTCTTATTTACAATCATGTACCCTATTTAATAATAAAAATGTCCAACAACATAATTTATGTTTGTGAAACTGTTTTTCATTTTTCAAAATTTTTAAAATTTGTAGCACTAAACAATTAATATCGAGATCACTTAACAATCTAAATGCTGTCTGCTATATGCCTTTTCCTCAAAAAAATAATTTGCTAGTTACAATAAAAGTTAAAGTATTGCATAATGAACCAATGCAATACTTAAAAACGTATTATAATATGACATATATTTAGAAATATGATTAGCAATTATTGGTTGCTAGAGCCTAGTGTAAGACCAAGTCAACCAAATAAAAAATCATTTAGCACCGTTAAAATATGCATGCCAAATTTTCTTGGGTTAGCTATCAAAACTTTAGTTGCATCATGGATGTTTTTCAATCCATTTTTGTTTGCTAGGGTCTACTCCACGACTATATCAACCAAATAATAATTGGTAGCCCCTTTCCTTTCAAAATTTCAATAATAAATCAATGTATTTCGTCAAGATTCTTAATAAATAATCAAAATTTGAATGTGATTGATTCCTTTATGGCTTCAGATAATTTATATTTTTATAAATATATTTGTTATTAATTCCCTTAGTCTGAACATTGTCTTATAATAACTTAATCAAATAAGCAAAAAATTAAAAATCCAAAGAGATCTTGGATAAATATAGGAATTAGATCAGAAGTAAGTGCTATAAAACATATTTAGAAACTATAAATGAAATGATTAGCAACTTTAATAAATTCTATAATTCTACTTAGACCTTTTTTACCATGAAAAATTTTAGAATGCTATTAAAAATCTCGCAATGCGAAATGCATATAGTTAATTGAACAAAGGAAACCTGAAAGAAAGGAATACAAAAATTCTCAAACCCCAAAGAATTGTAATGCTTTTAACTATGCAGGTAATCTTTGCAATATTTACAAACAAAAAGCCTATGATAAATATTTCCCTTTTAAATATTAAAATATTTATAAAAATATTGAGAAATTACATTATATAGGAGAGATTCTCACTAATAAGGACATGAGTTACATTAATAAAGTTTTTTGTCAACTTAGATAATTCAACATATAGCCCCATCTTTGTCTTTTGTATGTGTGAGTAAGCGTGAAATTATAATATATATATATTCAAACTTTAAAGAACAAATCTATTGATTTAATGGCTGAAGTATTTTCATTCATAATACATGCGTACATTAAACACTCGATTCTTTCTAACCAATTGAATTTGACAAATATTATTCCATTTTTAAAGAAAGATGATCCAAGAGATTCCTTGAACCATAGACCTATTTCTATTAGTAAAATTTTTGAAAAACATATTTTTAATCAAATTTATGAACATTTATGTAAACATAATATGTATTCTCAATATCAATATGGTTTTCGTAAGTACGTTTCTAGAAATGATCCTTTGTAAGTAGCTACCGAAAGTTGGAGAAATAAGATGTTAGTTAGTTTCAATAATGGTTCCCATAAACGCAAAATTTATAACCTTGCCATTTATAGTCTGAAATATTATAAGTGAAAAAGTACTTAATATCAATTTTAAAGTGTTCTAAGGTATCATTATTGATGAATTTTCAGCATTTGCATGTTTAGATTTATCAAAAGTTTTTGACTCTACCAATCACCACATTTTAATTAAAACATATATACACCTTGGGCCTCTCAAACAAAAGTGGAAACCTAGCAAGCAGCTATATCTCAAATCGCAAACAAAAAGTTACAGTAAACAGAATTCTCTCTCTTACTGAATGTGTTCCACAAGTAACAATTTGGGGACTTTTACAATTACACCGACAAAACACAATTGGAGACACAAGCTTGCTGAACACATTTACCGATTTCTTACACTGAGCTCACTACATGCATAGACACATACACACACACATTCATTATTATTGTATATTATATATTTAGTTTGTAGTTAAATTGTAACTTTTAGCAAATGCATTGCTTCCACTCTTATTACAATTATTATAATTGTTATGACTATTATCATTTAATAAACAAAGCATACTTAGCGACAATAACACACAATTTTGTAAAGCGCTAGAATACCACGCATGCACAGTTATATATATATATATATATATATATATATATTATTATTATTATTTTAAATACATGTAACTGGTAGTTTGTAGTTTTACATTTGTTCTATATAGCAATAAATTTGTTTGACTCTTAAATATATTTGTAAACCATTTGAGCGATCAGGCAATATGAAATGTCATACAATATGCTGATAATACTATTATTCCAAATTCACATAAATTTCCTGAATTGGTGTGAATGTTCTCGAAGGAAATTACACTTTTCTTGCACAATATTTTACAGCATTAAAACTAAAAATAAACCCATCTAAAACTCCATTTCGTTTGGACATAAACCCAACGATAATTCCACAAACGTTTCTCAGTATAAATTAAAGTTTATTGATACGTACGTAGAACAAGTTAATTCTTTAAATATTTAGGTATAATTTTTGATTCTCAACTTAATTTCACAAAACAAATAATTAATGTTTTTAAGAAAATGGCAATTTTAATTAAGGTTCTTAGCAATATATCAGAGCAGCTTCTAATCATATAAAATTCAATTTATTCATACATCAACAATAAGTCACTTTAACTATGGAAGCATACTGTATGCTGACATAAATCAACAATTTTTTTCAAAAAATTAAATATGCAAACATAATGGTTATAAAATAGCAATTAATCATATATATATATATATATATATATACATCCATATATATATATATATATATATATATATATATATATATATGTATATATACATATAAGAGGAATAAAGAAAAGAAATAAAAAATTATCCACACTTTTCTAAATCTACACTGTCATATTCATGGAAACCATGACAACCGAAGAGATGCTCACAAAATCGTCAATGTAAGAAGAAAAAACTTTGAATTCCTAACTTTGTAGATATATGTACATTCTGTTGAATAATTCGCTTCCATTATTTATTTTTTACAATTTGAAGTCATTTAAGTATGAAAAGAATTATGCAGAATTCATCAAAAGAAGACGATGGCACTTATATTTTTTAAAATAATAAAATAATCATATCAAATAACATCAAATGCTGTGGAATATTATACTTCAAATTTAAAGTTTTTTTATATTTCTGGCTAGTAAAGACTTTCCTCACGGAACTATAGTCATAAAAATGAATTTGTTTACCATTCAAATTCATGCATTATTTGACGTAATCACCTACAGTATCCAACACATTTATTGTCACATGTCATGTGTAATGAGGTCATTCATTAAGAGGACCACACGAAATTGCTTAAACAGTCACCCACGCATTAAAGTCCACTTATTAGTTGTCATTTTTTGTTTATATAGAACTTGACAATCAAGTATAAATAATGACCACAATGTGCTGTGATGATGCGGTTAGTAGAATTTCTCATTATAATTTGTTAAACAGGTTTACACTTCGAAATGACGTTTGTCTCAAGCATGGTGTGTTGACGCATGGTTATATTTATAGTTGTAAAAGAACGTCAATAGAATTGAGAAACATATTTCAACGCACCTACGCTGTAATTTAGTTATTTCTTTAAGTATAATTTAATCACAACTAGAGTTTGAAATTCTACACTAATTTACATGAGATATTGTATTTTTTCACAATAACTAGTGGTTTCAAACCTGGGAGGCTGGTGTGGATATAGTACTAGCAGAAAATTTTAGAATATGTTTGCAAAAAATGGTACCCTGTAAAGCTAAATTTATCAAGCTAAACTTAAAAATTTTTGTTTCGGTATTTTGTATTTAGTTTAATTGTGATAGAAAAGTTTATTAGATTATGAGTCAACAAAGAAATTATTGCGTTGAAACAGATCGTTAATATATTTTACAATTGGCAAGGTTTAAAATAAAATCTACAGGCAGGCCCTAAAAAATGGGCCAATATCTACATCTGGAGGGCTTGTGTCCCCCTTTGTTTTGAAAAGCAAAATGTTTTTTGCCTGTGATTAAATATTGATGACCCTTTCGTTTATTATAAAACAAATTTTACACAATTGTTATTATATGATTGTACTTTTTAGAAAATATACCATATTATTATGTTATTCGCTGGAATTTGTTAGATCAATGCAGTGTTTTATTTCAAGATTTAGAAACATAAAAGTTTCGGTTAACTCTATTAATCTATATATATATATATATATATATATATATATNATATATACATATATATACAAATTATAAATATAGTGTAGACGAGATTTACGATTTACTTTGTAAGGAATACAAATATAACAAACTCCAGAGAGCTAAATGTATATGTATTGTTTGTCCAAAAAATATAATGCTTTTGAGATGCACTTTAAATCAATTCGCGAATTTTGATTTCTGATATATTTATAATGAACAGGGCATCCAAAAGTCATTAATGTCATATTTGTTCCATTTATTAAAGATTGTTTAGATGTTTGTGCAATATTTTATGTAAATAATAAGTAATTTTTAGGTCATATATTGTCATGTTGTGCATTATTTCCATGTTTAGGTAATATTCGACTATTTTGGGCAATATTTATGTAATATTTAAGTTTTCAATAAATGTTTGTTCATATTTAGCATAACTGTTGTCAGTGAAATTTTACAAAGTGATCATAACAACGTGGTATTTGATATGGAGAATTTCTCATCAATTTCAGCAAATGTTGCCCGTTGAGTTTCTTTTTACCAAGGGATGTTGCTATGATGTGCTCTATCTCCTTAAATTTATCTTTGTTAGCCCTGTTATTAGTGGTCAATTAATTAGTAAGTGTAATGATAATGAGCAGGGTGTCCAAAATTATTACTCTGAAATATTCAAATATTACCAAAATTTATTGAAAATATTATTTATAAATTTCTAATATGATTAGAAAATATGTTCCCTAGCCAGTAATGAGATTCCAAGTTTTAAGAACAGGTCTTGTTTATGTGTAACTCGTTAGGAATGGGTTCCCTCATTATTTCAAGTTTTCCCTCAGAACTCAATTTTGCCCCTTCAAACGTGTATTTGATATTTTACTATTATTGGTATGTGTTATTTTAAATTTTGAAGTTGGCGGTAGCATGCACACGACACATTACAATAGAATTTTTGCAACGAATTTATATTCACAAAACAATATTATAAAAAGCACTATACCTTTGCAAGTTCATTGTTCAAGTTATTATATTTTAAGAAATTCCAAATATCTATTTATTATGAAACTAAATTACACGTATGTTAAGCATAACTTTAAAAAATCCCACAATAGCTTTTGTTCATAAAGAACAAGTTACAGGAAATATAAGCTTTACATTAAAATATTCAAGTAAGCATTATATCACCCAAAGAGTAAACGAAATATATTAGCATTATTGAGAAAACAAACGAAACATTATGAACCGTGGGAATGAAAATGTATAATAGTTTTAACAAAAACAGATGTTTATCCTAAATATTTTTGGTGAAACCATAAAATAAAGAATTTTTCAAATTTTCTACTTCTTTTAAGACAACTAGGTATTTAATTATCTCTACTTTTTTCCAATTTTCATAGGCATCTGACATTTAATTTTAAAAAGGGTTCGCTGAACGTTGTGACATTCCAAAAATAGAATCTCACCAACCCGTGAAAAATCCCTGAATCCCATCACAGACCCTACTCACTATCAAATTTTCAAAAATGTAGCATATATTTTAGTTTTTCAAAGTGAAGTCATCAATGAATTATTGTCAAATAATGCATGAGTAAGGATTCAAAACCCTGTCTAATTATTTAGTATTGTGAAGTTTTTTTATCATCAAACGAGATTCTAAAATCTTTAATTACAGTAATGGAGATATGTCATTGTTACTACTGACCTGTGTTTCTCAGAATTATCTAGAATTTTGCATGGTTTTTCAAAAAATCACGTGTTTTAACAGTGTTATAGCCTGATTTTATCTCAAAGTAGGTAATTGGTAGATTTTTAGTGTATTCAGTAAAGAGAAATAACTGCTATGTAGGTCCTATTAAAAGAGATCACGAGTAAACTGATTACTTGCAAGGATACATTGATAAAAAATTAGTACATCATGCAACATTATTTGTAAGCTTATTAAATGCATGCTATCAAAACCAAAAAATAATGTATATTATGAAAATCAAATTTAATTTTGATAATGATCAGATTGCAAATGTCACTGACAAATATATATATAACAAAAAATTCATAGAACAATCTAAATATTACCGTAATATTATCTACAAGTCACTGATGCATGTCCCAATTACAGTTGTTTTATGGTCATTTGCTGGAAATTAAAAAAATACTACGCAATTGAAAACTCTTCACACCTCCATAGTTTTCTAAGGTTATTGCGGCACTGTATATGAACTTCAAATGCCATCAAGTGTATGCGTAATTTTGCTTATATGAAACACTGGTTGGTAATGAGAAGCTTTCAGGTTTCGTAGCAATGTGGTATTTTGAGATATTATAAGACCAAAATATAGGGGAATAATTTTTTCAGAAAAAAAACATCCCCCTTAAATGCATACAATAAATAAATGTGAATAAGGACAGTCGTTCATGAAGTACGTTCGCAATACAATTAGAACTAAGATTTCAAAATCAAAAATATCCTGAGGCTGCAAATTTTATCCAAAACCATAGACGAATTCAATTGGAGTTTTGATCGATCTTCAAACTCATCTTCAAATTTGGAAACTGGTCAGAAATTTTGTCACCCAACTCGAAACTTATCCATAATGACATCAACCCAAGCCTACACATCATCCGCAGATTGTACTTTTCAATTCGCCAAATTATCCATGCATTACTTGTTGGAAAGTTAAGCAATAAAATGAATTGTAGTTATGCAGACGCCATTCGTTACATACGAAAGAGGGTTTTTGAGAACAATATTAATTGTTCTACATGGCAAAAGAAAGACAATCTATCAAAACCTTACTCCTCTAAATGAAATTGATGTCAATTTGATTTAAGTTTTTATTATCAATTATTGGCTAACAAATATGGAGATCAACTGTTAAATAATAGTTTTTAATATTTGTAAAGGAGATTTTATAAATTGCATAAATATTTTGTTATAATTTATTATCAGAAATCATTGTAGCGTTAATTTTACATACATGCATGTTTATTTTCTTTCTTTGTTAAAAAAAATTGTAAATTTGGTGATTTTTAAATAATTTATTTTGTAATGTTGATTTTTTGTATGGTTATTTTTGTGTGAATTCAAAAAATTTCAAAAAAACTTAATCATGCTCTTTAGTGTAGTAACAATGGCTGCTATATTTCTTAGTTGAAATTTACTCTTAACCTTAAACTTCTCAGGCATTGTTTAAATTTTTGTATAGTTCTTGAAAAAACTTATATATTCTTACATGTATATCTCAAAAACTAATAAATATATCCGCAATCTGAAACCACTCTGTTATAAAGAAGAATCTATTCGTTCACTTAACCTATTAATCTTTTCAACTTCTTGAGACACAGAAATAAGTTTTAGATTCAAGCATGTTCACCAATCGATATGTCAATGGCTCACGATTCCCAAATTTCCGAATAATCTTGGACAAAGCTTTTTGAAGATGTGGAAAAACGGTTTGTCTTTCTAAGAGAGTTAGCACTTTCAATTTTTTCAAAGTTAAGATAAAGGTTCGTCTATTAAAATCAATATCCATGGAAATTGAATTATATTGTAACTGTACAAAATTATGACTGTACATCTCTGAATGCCGCCGTTTGTTAAATGGGTGATTACAGCGAGCAGTACTATTGGCTTACTCTGAATTCAAGTAGCTTTCTTCACATCAGCAAAAATTTATAAGGGATTCTCAACTTTTTTACACAATAAGTTTTCCCTTTTGACTAAGTTTTTTAACTGCAAGGCTCAACAACCTACTCAGAGGCCAAGGCGGTAGCTACGGTTGGCAAGGGTGAGCAATTGCTTATCTAGATTTATCCTTAGCTTGCTCTTGACCACTTAAAAATCTCGGCAAATCTGCAACTACCCCGAGAAATTCTGCAGCTCGCCGGTTTGTCACGACTTACGAAGCACCTGCTTCACGCAAGGCTTTCTTCATTCCATTTTTCCACGATTTTGAATTGAACGATGAAAGTTTTTAAATAAGTTATTTGAAAATTCAAACTTCATTATCTACGCTCTTTAGAAAAACTGTATTGGTGTGACTACCTGAGGTGTACACACACCGCAACTAATGATTGGCATTATACAAAAATTATTTGTCAAAATCATGTACAACCTTTTAATTCACATTAGTACTGTCATAAACATTTCGATTAAGTAGTGAAGTCTAAGAAAATAAAAATTTGGTAGATAATCATAATCAAAATAAATCATACTTCATTAGTGAACATGAAATCACCTCAAGTGAATTAGGATTATATGTGATCACTTAGTTCCATAGACTACTGGTTACCCTCTCGTAGCACCGGGATATGGCACTAAATTATATAGTGAATACGAGAATCACATTGCACTAGAAAAAAATGAAGAAATTAGGACCTCGGATTTCAGAATATTACAAATAAATTTTGTCAAAATACAATTTGTATCATAAGCTCAAGAAAATTTCTTGACACTGGGACCAAGCTCCCTTAAATAGAACATAACTAAGCCACCCAATAGGCGTCAATTATGTGAAGTACAAATTCCATCAAATTCGATATATATTCTGTGAAAGATGAACAAATCATGAAGTCACAGTAGAACTTCCTTTACCCCTGTTTCCTCTAGTGTTACTTTGAACAAATCATGAAGTCACAGTAGAACTTCCTTTACCCCTGTTTCCTCTAGTGTTACTTTGAACAAATCATGAAGTCACAGTAGAACTTCCTTTACCCCTGTTTCCTCTAGTGTTACTTTGAACAAATCATGAAGTCACAGTAGAACTTCCTTTACCCCTGTTTCCTCTAGTGTTACTTTGAACAAATCATGAAGTCACAGTAGAACTTCCTTTACCCCTGTTTCCTCTAGTGTTACTTTGAACAAATCATGAAGTCACAGTAGAACTTCCTTTACCCCTGTTTCCTCTAGTGTTACTTTGAACAAATCATGAAGTCACAGTAGAACTTCCTTTACCCCTGTTTCCTCTAGTGTTACTTTGAACAAATCATGAAGTCACAGTAGAACTTCCTTTACCCCTGTTTCCTCTAGTGTTACTTTGAACAAATCATGAAGTCACAGTAGAACTTCCTTTACCCCTGTTTCCTCTAGTGTTACTTTGAACAAATCATGAAGTCACAGTAGAACTTCCTTTACCCCTGTTTCCTCTAGTGTTACTTTGAACAAATCATGAAGTCACAGTAGAACTTCCTTTACCCCTGTTTCCTCTAGTGTTACTTTGAACAAATCATGAAGTCACAGTAGAACTTCCTTTACCCCTGTTTCCTCTAGTGTTACTTTGAACAAATCATGAAGTCACAGTAGAACTTCCTTTACCCCTGTTTCCTCTAGTGTTACTTTGAACAAATCATGAAGTCACAGTAGAACTTCCTTTACCCCTGTTTCCTCTAGTGTTACTTTGAACAAATCATGAAGTCACAGTAGAACTTCCTTTACCCCTGTTTCCTCTAGTGTTACTTTGAACAAATCATGAAGTCACAGTAGAACTTCCTTTACCCCTGTTTCCTCTAGTGTTACTTTGAACAAATCATGAAGTCACAGTAGAACTTCCTTTACCCCTGTTTCCTCTAGTGTTACTTTGAACAAATCATGAAGTCACAGTAGAACTTCCTTTACCCCTGTTTCCTCTAGTGTTACTTTGAACAAATCATGAAGTCACAGTAGAACTTCCTTTACCCCTGTTTCCTCTAGTGTTACTTTGAACAAATCATGAAGTCACAGTAGAACTTCCTTTACCCCTGTTTCCTCTAGTGTTACTTTGAACAAATCATGAAGTCACAGTAGAACTTCCTTTACCCCTGTTTCCTCTAGTGTTACTTTGAACAAATCATGAAGTCACAGTAGAACTTCCTTTACCCCTGTTTCCTCTAGTGTTACTTTGAACAAATCATGAAGTCACAGTAGAACTTCCTTTACCCCTGTTTCCTCTAGTGTTACTTTGAACAAATCATGAAGTCACAGTAGAACTTCCTTTACCCCTGTTTCCTCTAGTGTTACTTTGAACAAATCATGAAGTCACAGTAGAACTTCCTTTACCCCTGTTTCCTCTAGTGTTACTTTGAACAAATCATGAAGTCACAGTAGAACTTCCTTTACCCCTGTTTCCTCTAGTGTTACTTTGAACAAATCATGAAGTCACAGTAGAACTTCCTTTACCCCTGTTTCCTCTAGTGTTACTTTTACGTAGCAAACCGATTTTTCCGTATTTTGAACAATTTTATCCAAGTCTGTTAAGAAATATTGAAAAGACCCCCTTTTGCAATGATGAAGATATGTGCTAAAACATGTGATTATGCCATAACTACCCCTACAAATAAGAATTTTTTTCATTGAGAAATCTGATTTTTGTAAAAATATTCAAAATATTTTTATATCTAGTGTTCAGATAATGACCAACTACTCTGAAATATTTTGTTTTTTGAAGAAAATCTGTGTGAGTCCCGTCTAAGCGCGTCGTGTGTAAAGTCAGAAGTTGTCACGCCGTGACACCATTGAGTTTGAGCCCTGTTCAGAGACGAGAATCTTTGACTTCGCGCAGGGCCTCTCCCCAACGAAGCAGAGCTAGGTCGCGAATTTTATATAATAAAGAAAGAGGAGACAATTCTCTATCTTGTGTGTGTTTATATTTTAAATATATTTATTAGTTCGTGAGTTATAAGCATTTAAAATTTTTTGTTGAAGTCGGCACAGATTTTGAACAATTTCTAGTCGAAATAAGGTTTAATATTTTCAATTACATTTCTTATTAAAGATAAAGACATAGGCATCTAACAAATGTTTGTTGTGGAACGATGTTGTCTTGAACTACTTATACCATTTAGATAAAAACTCATTTCTACAGACTTAGTTGAGTTGATTTGTAGATTCTTGTCGTTGTACATACGATAATCCTCTGAATCCGAATACGATGTAGATTTCGATATATTTATATGTAAGTGTGCTTCCCTGTTATGATGAAAATTTGTGATAAAGGTTTTTCCAGGGACCCAGCAAGCCGCTGACATTAGAAATTGGCATCGCTATAGAAGAAACATGTCGATTTATTCGGGTTTGAGCAAACAAGCCACAAGATTTTTCTGAAAACTTCTTCAGACCTAGCTGATGGAAAATCATGGAAAATGCCCCGGGTCTCGATTGTTTACTTATATTTAGACCCCTTTTTGGGCTTTTGCACTGCTCTTAAAAGACATGAACCAATAGGATTGCATTAATGCTCTACACTTATAGAAATTGTGTTATTGAGGAAATCAATTTCTTTATTTACACACTCAATTTTGGTCTGATTTTCAAAATTCTTTTTGCAATAAGTGAAAGATCTTAGGCGCAATAGAATGTAAAAGGAAATTTTGAAATCCATCAAGTAGAAGGCCAGAATTTAGGCATTTTGTTTTATTTCAATTTAATTGATTCCAAAATTTCCAGCTGTAGTTTTTTTGCCAGATTTGATCCTAACAAATTCGGATCAATGCCAAAAAATGTGCAACTGAATTGTTTGAATAACAGAATGAAAAAGTTGAGAGATTTTCACATATTTTAGGCTTAAATTGGCAATTTTAGAAAATCGATTAAAAAAGCACCTGTGCCTTCAATATTCGATATTTAGAACTTGAAATAAAACCATTATATAGAAATTGCAAATGCTCTATCTACATATGGTATCGATTTTTCAAAAAGCCCAAAATTTGAGGCAAATGAGTGAAAAGCATTTCATTAATAATGGCAATAAAATATATTTGGCATTTAAACTAAAGTTTAATTGTGATTTTTATATATTTAATATTATAATACATGTATCAAATATTATATATTTCAAACCATAATTTATAAAAGTCAATTTAATACATTGTGTTTGAGTGCGAATTTTTATTTAATATAAACTTTTAAAACCTGCATGTTTGACGCACTTCAAATTTTCAATAACAACAAATATTTCACACAGTAACAATCAATTAAATAGCAACTATCATACATACAGTGGAATTGGATATTAATCAAATGAATTGAAGAAGAAAATGTCATGATGATGATGCAGTTTAACAGACAGTTACTACTGCACATATTATGTTGATGATATGAATTTAAAGATTAAAATAATTGGAATTTGCAGAACAATGTTTGAAGAACTTTACTATTTCTGCAGCCACTTTTCTGCTTGCAAGGCAGAGTGGCTGCAGATTTGATGAAGATTTCACGATTAAACAACCGCATTTTTTATTAATAATGAATCTTGTTTGGCTATAAATATTTTTTCTAGAAACTGATTACAGGAATATATTATAGTTAATGTGCCATTGGATGTACAAACTGTAGAATTGTTAGTATGAAATTTTGAATATGAAGATTACTGTTGACAATGTCAATTGAGTAAATCGATTTTTTAAGAAAATTGAAAGCAAAGAATGATTGCAGTGTCAAAAATTGTGAAAATAAAAAAATTGTTTATGGTTAGAACACAAAATATGTGAAATGACAACCTTACACTTGCCCTATAATATTTATGTGCACCCGTGAGTATATGCGAGTAAAACCGGATACAGTTATCCGCACATCACTAATGTGCATATAATTTTTGTCAAGCATTTTGAAGATTGAATACAATACCATAGAATTATTTCCAAGGACAGGTATTTAGCTTTTTGTAATATAATTATGTCAGCTCTTGCCGAGAACGGTCGGTAAATATTCTAGTTCCAAAATATTTTCTTACAACTTAGATTTGGATATTTTTTCTCCTAAACTAAGAAAAATATTCCCTTCTCATCAAATATAACAAAAATATTTTTGTAAATTTTACCAAGTAGTTGGCTGCTAAAATTTCCGTTCTTGAAATTTTTCAAACAGCTGCTGGCCGTGGCCTGTTCAATCTCTAACTCACAAATATGATGCCTTTAAAATCTTTCTTTAAGTTAAAGCTTAGGGGCTTTCTTGGGAAATACTTTGATAGGGTTATTTATTCAGAGTGCGACCATGAGAGAAAATTGAAATAAATGGGGAAAAAAATTCGAATTCGACGAAATGGACTTTCATGGAGAATAATATGCTTTCCTAATAAGCGAATTGTCTGGACCAGGGCAATTTAAGCAAAAAGATTCGACTGCAGCAGCACGATTGATGCAAAAGACAGAGAGGAAATTGGGTTTGTTGCAAATCTAGAGTTTTTATGCTCATTTATTTTTAAAGACTGCACATATAATCTCGATAGGACTGTGAATCATCTTTTATTTGTAAAATAAATTAAGTTTTTGTTTCTATAATTCATCCTTAAACAGTAATTTTCGTTTTAATCAAATGCCGACAAGTTTAATAAAAATGGCAGAAAAAATTCTTCATTCCTCTACCCATTGAGAAATCATTCGTATTCTCTTTATTACAAGATAAGATCTTTGTTAATATTTCAATAAAAGTGATTTTGGATAGCAAGTTTTAAATTACGTATATTTTAATCACAAATACCATTTTCAAGTTTAAAAATATTTTGAAAATAAAAATATACATGATTTTCTAATTCAACGTATAAGGTTTCACTGAATGCAAGGTTGGGCTTTTTTAGATAAAAAAAGTACACATACAAAGATCTCCTTCAAATTCCCGCTAAAATTTAATTTGTTAACTTAAAAATGAGCAAAAATATAGGTTAAAATGAGTTCAAAAATTACAGCAGCGTTCGCGAAATATTTACAAAGCAAAGTCTAACATTTGATGTTTTGCACTCAGATATTAAATATTCTCTGTATATTGGAGAATTTTTCATTTACAGTCGCTTTGAAGAATGTAAAATCTGAGCCTAAGAGATTATCAAATCAGATAAACATGACATTGTGTTCAACAGTATTTATTCTATTTCTAGTAATCAAAACTGATGTTTTAATATAAAAATAAATTAGGTGTTCACATATACCAATGAATTTGCTAACACATTCAGGTTTGCTTGGATGTATCGGTAAACCTATACAATCTAGTTAGATACTTCTATATAAATTGAGATTTCAAAATTCTGAAAGGTTTCTAGGACAATGCTGCAAACAGAATCTTTTGCAAGAAATATATTTTAATGAATACCAATTGCCTTTCATTGTAATTTACAATACGTTTGGAAAAAAAGTGTTCGCGGTTGGATTTTTAAAGCATATCTTTTTTTAAGAACTCAGGTATAGCTGGAAATTTTTAAACATGCGCTTCCAAACATATAATTGTGAGGTTTTTTACAAATAAAAAGGTTGTTAATTTTTACTCTTCTAAGTGAAAACAAAACATTTTTCGAGAGTGTTAATTAATGACTATTGGTGTTATATTCTTGTAGGTACAAAGCTTACATAGGGAATTTTTTCAAACTTCTAGCACCGTTTCTTTTTAAGGAGGTTTGATACCAATGCCAATATCTCTTAGTCACTCATGACACTAACACAGACATTGCAATCATCATCATCTTTCATAGTTCTTAAATAAAATACACTTTCCTGAAGTAACCTCTACATCACCATAACCGTAATTGAAATATGTAAATCTTTCATTACCAACAAAAACAAAACAGACATTTGTACTGTTTTGTCCAATACGCGATAATTATGCAAAGCTGTCTGTGAAGTCATTTATATTGAGATAGGCTAGTTTACCTTACATAACCCATACATGAGGTAATTGCAGTGGTTGTAGAACTAATTCTTGGCTAGGCAGTGGGCAAGTAACATTTAGAACAATACTCTGATGTTAAGATTTCGCCTCTTTTAGAAGTCATAAGTTATTTTTAATTGAAATTTTAGTTTTGATGGTTTTAACTTTCATTCAGTAAGAAAAACAAGAATCTCTAAAACTAACTAAGAGGACTTTTACTGCTTAAGTCCTAAAATTTTGGCAGATTTTTTGAAGAATTAATTTTAGGGGGGGGGGAGTAACTGTCCTTCTACTTCTATCGCTAATGGTTAATTAGAACTCACACAGACTCAATTGCTGAATTGAATATATTTTAGTGTTTTTCTTAATCTCTTGTTGTTTTTGCAATTGCAATTGTATTTGTTTGCATATTTTTGTATATGCTCTTCCATTTTGCAATCATTTTTATCAAATTAATATTGTTTTTGCAAAGTATAAAAAATGAATACAAAGCTAAAACTTTTTCACAATGTATATTCTTATAAGGAAAATGATTCTTATCTTCATTTAAAATACTATGCAATTTATACAAATCTATGTATGTACAATAAAATGTTTAGTAATCCGAATTATAGTTCAAATTGTAAATCCTCTTCTTTAAATGAAAGACTTGAATTGACAATATTTGTAATTTTTTTTAAATTTTTTTTCTCTTTTAATGAACTCCAAAAATTTTTTCTTTTTACTCGGGCTAAATTTATTTTCTGGCCGTCATCCCTGTACCACTTTGTTCTTATCTTGCAATAGAGTCGATTTTGAAGTTGTCATGCGACAAATCGTCAACATTTGGTGATGCCGTTGACTATGTTTAGGTTAAGGCGAGTCACTGTAACATTAGAGGATTTTATACACTCATTAGGACACATTTGATTTATTTCTATATTGATTTGCTCATGATTCAATAATTTAATATGTCTATCCTAAAGTTTTTGATACAATTATCTGCAAGTGCCTCATGCTAAAATTGGGTAACTTGCACAAGTTCGCCACTGGAGTAAAATAGCAAATTTACACACAGTATAATACATTTAAGATAAGACTAGAACATCCAATTTGTCAAAGTTGATGTAATAAGGACAGTTGATTACTTGTGTATGTGTTCATCCATGGAGTTCTGCTATTATACATGAAGGCGAAGCGGCATTTACCTCCTTCCCGAAGAAGGACATTAAATTAATTTAATTGGCTGTCATCTTTCGTCGATCAGATTTTGTGCTGCACAAATTTTCTGCACGCAATACAAATAGCCTTCTCCGGGAAGCGCTTCACCTCCATTTATAATAGCACAACTCCATGGTTCATCATAAGCAATATAAGGTATATACACCCCTAGTTATGTTAGAAATAAAAAAAGTATTTTTATATTGTGTTTTCATTCAAAACGTCTTCTTCAAATAATTCTGAGCAAGATTAAATCCATCAACTTGTGTGTATTATAAGTAAACAGCAACCTATATTGATATAGGTGTAATGCCCAACTAACTGTTCATATTATATTCCAAATTTCAAAAAAATATTTGGCAGGATTTTCGATTACTGAGTTTTTCATCCTAAATCAATTTCAAATGTGGTGGTTTGATCTTTTGTAGTCAGGGTTTTTTAATAACTTGATAACATGCATTTATAGTTAGTTGTAATAGTTACTGCAAGCCTTGCAAATATTCTTACACTAAACGGAGAAATCACACTGAAATACTTCCCAAGATTACACAATGTAGGAAATATTGACTAAAATCAATTGATGAAGCGCATGTACATGTATTTCAAGGATTAGCATACACATTTAAAATTTCCTTGGCTGTTAAAATTTCTATGTTTAAAAATACATAATTTATTGCAGGAATAATTCTATAAAAATATTTGAATGTAATTAATATAGCAGCTTTTTGAAGATGATTTGAGAATTACATGGTGGAAAAATTCATCCAAGCTGTTCTTGAATTGCACACCCGCCATTTTCTAAATGTTGCCTGTCATTTAAGTAATTAAGCCAAAGAATGTCAATAATCGAATTGAATTTCTATTAATTTCGTTGAATTGAGCTAATGATGTCAAACATATTATATTACGTAGATCATGTAGTATAATTAATATTTTATTAGTTTAGTATTACCCATGTAACAAAATAAAAATGTCCACCCACACTGCAACCCACGTGGCATTTGACATTCAGTACCCACAGTGCACCGCAACCCGCGCGGGTAAGCCTTCATCCGCATCCATCTTTGATTATGATCCGAAATGCCTTTTAATCAGTGACTGTACCCGCACTACAACATCCTTTTAGCAGCCAGCAGGCGCTCTCAAAGTTACCACCGTTTGTAGCCTTTGTTGGGCAAAGCGGGAGAGGTGCAACCCTCTCAACTGAAGTTCAGATTTCGGCTTCATTCTGCTGATCAGACTCAACACACGTCAGCACTCTATCGCCAGAGGTTTCTCAAGACCATGCCGTCCTTAGTGACACAAGTGTTGCATCATCACCCAAGCTATGGATGTGCCTAATAACGTATAATTTAGATGCGATGGTCGGCAGATTCCGCCAAGCGGGGTAATGAGCACTTTCACTCTCTCTCTCCTTCTCTGTCGTGACTTTGTGATAACTGAGATATAATTTTTTTTAAACGGAATTCACTAGATTTATTAATCAACGTTTAATAACAAACATCAAATAATGAACATATAAGATATAACTAAATTACATTTCCAGCGCTTATACAAATGATCACCCTTGCTAGTATTTAGGTAGCGTCTCCGAAGGTGTCCTGAGAGAGCAAGCTGAACGCACTTGCCCGAAGCCGATATCTTAAAGACAGTTCGCAGATTTCCCAGCAGTACGATCCCATTCCAACCAAGACCACCATTCCATCCGCGAATACACTCATCTCAGTCTCACTGAAAGAGTTTTGTTATGTGTGCCTTACTTACAGTGAGATAAATAGACAGTCACTAATCGACTTACGCTCATTCTCATCTCATGTAACTCCAATGTCTGAATTAAACAAATTCTCAACCTGATACTAACTGCCAAGTGTTAAAAATAGTTAATAATTGATCAAGGCAGTTTCCTACATGTAGTTAAAATATATACAAGACATATATCACAATTGAGTGCTGACACAAGCACTAGCTGCAAACAAAACAAAAAGGCTTCTAAAGACTACTGCAGTTCCTAACCTACATTTAATAAAAATATAACTAACATGGTCTCGTATCGGTCTCTTATAGTCATCAATTTAGATCTAAAATATGGTTACTAGCAAATATGATAATCGATCCTACGTTGGCATCTCGCCTTTCAAGAGTTTGTTACTACATGTCACACGAAACAATCGGCAGAGAGCTAAGCGAAGAATAAAAAACATTCCTACACGTAACCCTAACTTAATTGCGGGTGATTCTCGAGGCTGAAATCCATTCATGTTTCCCCTAGCACACAGCCATCGATCGCCACTCGCAATGCTCGCTTAGCTTCTCATTGAATATAAAATAATAACACCGATTAAAAAGAGTAAACCACTAATACGATAGATTTCATCATCTTTACAGCGCTTTGTTCGTTTATATGTGAAAATTCATAAATATGTTTACCAATTAAGCAAGTACCAGAGTCGCTATCCAATTTCTTATGTCCACGTAATTATTCTTCTGCGTGGTCCAATCGTTAAGCTAAAATCAATGCGGAGCTTCATGTCCACACGCGTTTTGTCAAAAAGGCATTGCGACGGATATTTGCTCTTACAATTTTTTGGCAAAATTAACATAGCTAATTTCTAATAAAAGGTGAATCGAGTTTTATGTTTTAATTTTCTTTTAGTTCTTTTTTACTAGATTGAACTTTTCTTTAAGATTATGCTACACAAGTCAGGGGGAAGGTTCGATTTGGATCGTGGATTCAACCACTCATCAGTCTGTTGAATGTTTGAGTAACCACGACCACATGATTATATTTACCTTCAGAAGGAGTGTGCAAAAAAAATATATTTTTTGAATCAATTGAAGAAGCATAATGAAGATATACATGGTCAGCATATTTTTGTTTAAAGCATATTACCTCCCTTGCGAGAAAGAGTCTCTACATTTCGAGAGGCTAACAAACTGTTTTGTTCCTAGTTTTGGCTTGCCAAAGTGGGACTGAGACCTTCAAGTCACTTTTTTCTAAACAGAAGTCAACTAAAACATTACTAAAACTGAATGTGTGTAATATCCCATTTATTTTAATAAAAGATTTTTTTATTCCATTCTGTATTTCTAGGGAACATAAAGCCCCCCCCCATATAATGGTTTATGCACATGGGCATCGATCCTATGCGGATGTTGGGATTTATCCCTTCCCTAAAATTTAGAATTTTTGAAGTAATTATCCTCTATTCCAAAGAAATAAATATTTTTAGCATTTTTTTATAATTATGGTTATAATCGCCCAGAATAATTACTCGATAATTTTCAATCATTGCTAGTGATAATTCTCATGCTCGAATTGCTACTGGTCACGTTCTCAAAGTTGCAGATGATTGTAAAATAGACAAGCACGCCACATCTCGTCTTTCTTTAGGAATTCAGTTATTCCTTCGTCTGCTGAATCTCTAGGAGATTGGTCTCCTCTGGCCATCAAACATCTTCAAAAAATTGGTTCCATGGCAGCATCTCGGTCTGCAAACATTGAACATAACTTTGTAATCCGACAATTTTTGAGCAACTATCAGTGATTCTTCAGAAGGTTAATGCCATCCTCATAACGTCACGCTATTTCAGTTCTTAAGCCAACCATCAATCATGAGGATGCCAATTTTTCTTAATCTGATGTTTTATTTTCTCATCACATCAGAAGCATGGGTAAAAAACCTACTAGTAAGTTGTATTTATTGCTGAAATTGAAACATCTTCGATTTAGCCAATATTAACTACAAACACTATACTATGCATTAGTTATGCTCTCGCTAACATATTGTTGTTCAGTTTGGGGAGGTTCCTCAAAATCCCTTATGCTGCTCTTAGATAAAGTTCAGAAAAAAGCTTTACGCATGTAAAATTATAGTTGGCTGCAAAAAAAAATGAGACTAGAAAAAAGGCATATTACTTTTGAACTACTGAACGTAACAACTCAAGAAAGGTAAGATTTTAAAGATACATTAAAGGACTATAAGTAAAAAGCATCAAAGTCTAATTTGTTTTCCTCCTGTAGAAATAACTTCATTCAAACGAACTGAAACTGATTTCATTAAATTGGACTTCATTTCAGATGTCAAAATGTGTTGACTTTCTTGGATTTTTTCTTTTAAATCGGATATATTTTTCGGATTTTTCTTCTCAACGTCATTTTTCAATATCTGCCACACGTTTTCGATTGGAGAAAGATCAGCAGAACTTGGTGGCCATTGCAAAAACTGGATATTATTTTCAGAAAACCAATTTTTTGTCTTTGCTGACGTGTGCGGGGTTGCTCCGTCCTGTTGGAGTATCCATCCATCATCATATAAAGCATCAGCATAAGGCATAAATTCAGCTATAATTTGGCAATATCTTTGACTGTCGATTGTGGCTTTTCCGTCTAAAATTTTCAAATAAAACCCACGATAGGAAAGTGCTCCCCAAACCATAATTTTTTGGTCGAACTTTGGAACCGCTTTTGTTGGTCTTGGACATTTCTTTGACGACCACACTTGTACTTTGTTTCTGTGTAGTTGAAATACGCACTCATCAGTTATCCAAACATCTTCAAAAGTGTAGTCTTTCCAATCTTTCACGAAATTTAATCTTTTTTCTTGATGTTCTTTTGTAATCAGAAGTCGATTTTTTCTGCCAATTTTTGTAACTCCACTTTTTTTCAGTGTTCTCTGAACTGTGGTTTCATGCACAGAGATGTCGGCTTCAGTTTGAAGTCGGTTTGCAATTTTTTTCCCAGAAATATAGGGATTTTTGAGAGCAATTGCGACTGTTTTCTGAATGAATTTTCCAATAATTTTTCGAGGGCGTCCACTTCCTTTTCTTCTTTTGAGAGATTCTCCTTGTCGAATTTTTTTCAGCTTTCGAAAATAAGTTGATCGAGAAATTTGCGATGTCGCAAAGGCGTTTTCAAGCTGTTCCAACGTTTCCATTCCGAAGAAATCAAGTAGAAACTTTGCAAAGCAAAAAAATTTGTTTGGTAAGTGTTTTCCAATAATTACGAACTACCAGTTTAATTAATTAACTTTTTTGTTTGACCATTTTAAAGTTCACAAAATTCTCGTTGTCTTTTATTTTTATAGTTTTCCTCTAAAATGTCTCAATACATTTCCACAAAGCGTGAAAAAATAGGTGTTCAGTCTCATTTTTTTTGCAGCCAACTATATATTAAATTATACCCCTATTGAAAAAATCATAACCAAAATTGATGATAGCCTTCTTCAGCAGATACTGACTTCTGAGAATCATGTACTTCAAAATATTCTTCCTCAACGCTCACATTATGAAGATAGTCGACTGCGTGGGAGGTTCCCTGGAGTAATCAAAACCAACTCTCAACGAGAACTTTCTCTATTTCCATATTTCCATATCGGCTCCTTTGAGGAATGAAAATCTAGTATTTCTATAACTTAAATGGATGTTTTTATCCGTTTTAAAATAAAAGTTTATTATTTATTATTATTTATTACGAATATTTGTGTTTCATTTGTTATTGATTCTCTTTCTTTTGAAATTACGAAATTTTTGTACAGTTGATTTTATATGATTTCTTTTGTAAACTAATCTATACACATATATTTGTAATCATTGCAATGTTAAATTTGTCTCTTTCCGATAAAGCAAGACTTCTCTCTTGTTCAATAACAGGGAGTGGGGATTGGTTGGCTGTGATTCCCTTGAAAGCACTTGGTCTTTCCTTCGCTCCTGCTGAATTCCGAATTTTGCTTTTTTATCGGCTTGGCATCCCCTTAATTGATGATGACAAAATTTCCAAAATGCTTTAAGTGTTTGGATTTATTCAGTGATCGTGCTATGTCATGCGCAGTTGATGGTGAAAGAGTTGCGCGTCATGATCGACTCAAGGACGTTATTTTTGCAACTACTTCTAAATGTACTTTGTCTCCTGTACTTGAAAGATTTAACCTCACTTTTTGCCACGCTGGTCTTCTGGCCGACCAGCCGCTCTAGACATGACTGCAGTTAGTTCATTGCAGCCTTCGATTGTTTCTCTTGCGGGTACTACTGCTGATCATGCTCTGGAAGTTTCAGGCAACCGAAAGCTTACTAAATATGCAGAATCATGTTAAGCTGCTGGTATATCCTTCATACCACTATCAGTGGAAGAGGATGGTCACCAATTAATACCAAAGCATTCTCCAAGGTGTCTTTTATGTCTTCTGCCAGAAGTGCCTTTTGCGATCTGAATACGATTTCTACATATTTTTTCCAGCAATTGTCAGTAATTTTACAGCGGGGAAATACTACACTTCTATTATCAAGATATGATGCTTAGGATTCAAGCAATTCATGCTTAATCTTTGACATCCGGAACACAAACTCATTAAATAGTGCTATGCAAGTCTTCCAGTATCGATCATTCAAAAAAATATTCATTATAATGTGAATTTCATATGTATTGATTTTTGTTCTTTTAAAAAAACAATTTTAAACTTGGTGATTCTTAAATATTCTATTTTGAAAAGTTAATTTTGTAGATTATAATAGATTTTTTAGGAACAGACTATTTGTAAATGTCTCTATGACTTTGTAGTTCTTTAGAATAAATTCAGAGGATAACCTAGCAATAACTTAAATATAAAAATCCTTTATATTTGGTACTATAATAGCTAACTATAGAACTTCAAATTTGACATTTTCAATATTTAGTCTTAGTAATTTTTACTTAAAGTGCATTTTGGAAGAATTTGGGAATGAAAATACTTACGAACTAATTTTTGTATAATTTCTAAGATCTATACTCTTGCGAAATTTTTCTTGAAGTGCTGTAATTAATATATTTTAACAAGGTTTCTGATATTCAGCAAATTGTGGTATGCAACCCATCATCCATATTAAGAATCAATTATTCATACTTAGTTAACTTTATTTATTAAGTTTTGAAAATAATATTTAAACATTTGACTTGGTTTTTATTTTTCTTCATATATTCATCAATTTCAATGAATTTGGAATTTTTTCCCATAATCAAATTGAGTTTTTCTAATTGTAACATTTAATTGCTCAATGCATATTGGGCATTATGACTGGATTATTCGATTTTAGTGGGACATTCTTTATTACTATGACAATTTCTCATTATTGCATGATTTTGATGCGTCCATACATACCACACATACAATACATCTTGACATAATGGTCACTAACATTTTGTACATTGAGTGCCAATTTCAATATTATATTGAAAATTAACAAGGGAATTTTGGGTGTAACCTTGATAATAACTTCGTAACAATTTCTCAAATAACTTGCTTTAGAAAACAAAATCGATATGTCATTTTCATTATCATGGTCAAATAATTCTTTGTTATCAAGTAATAAATTTTTTTTAATTGTATCAAGATCCTACAATATATCATATACTGATAGCAACTCTGAAAGGGTAAAAAATCTACAACAAAAAACATTGCAAAATAAAATATTGCTCTTTTGGACTATGTCGTTTGAATTTCGGTTAGTTGAATAATCTGGATTATAAAATATAAAACCCCTCCATTTTAATTCAATTATGTCTTTTCTAGAATTATAGAAATACCGCATTACACAATTTTTAAATATCTTTAATGGTTTCAATAGCTATAATTCTCTAGTAGATCATTCTAAAGTTTTATATTGGTATTAATGAATGAGTTTTTCATGATTTTCGTTTTACAGAAAATAATTTTCATATTTCGAATGCGTGTGTTCAAGTGTAACACTTTACCGAGATTAGGAAAATTTATCTTATTGTATGGGATAATATTGTTTACGATCCTCTAAAATGTTGTTAATACATTTATATGAGTTAGGAATGGAGGTTTTAGAAGTTTTGTATTCATCATTCTAAATAACAGAATAGTTGTTTGTTGCAAGCTTCATTGATCATTTCAACTGTGTATTAATTTTCTTAAAGAAATTTTCATTCACATCCGTATAAAGCACATTGCCATAATAAAAATGACATAAGACTATAGCATGTATCAATTGAATTTTAGCTTTTGTAGGTAGCTGCCGAGAGCTTTAATTGAAATAGAGATTCTTTTAATGATGAAATTAAATTGCTTTTGAAAAGTAAGTAATGAATCCAATGTAATTCCAAGGTATTTAATATTGTCAATTTGATCTATTTGGGTGTCATTATAATTTAACTTATGCTGAAAACAATTTTTTGAATTAGCCTTTGATTTTATAGTAAAAAATTGAGTTTTGGTACGATTAACACACAATTTAATGACATACTTGAGTACAATTATCTTCAATTATTTTTATTGCATTTTCAATCTAATTCAATTAGTGTCATTAGTGTATTGAATAACAATTAGTATAATTACTTACGTCATTCACATATATGTTAAAAAGTAAGTGTCCTAAAATTGTTCCTTGTGAAACAACTTTTGATTTCAATAAGTTTCATTAAATTTAAATCGTTGTTTTCGATCACTTAAATAATTTGATAAAAATTTAGTTGTCTTCAAATTGATGTTCTTAAGCTTTCCTAATGCCGCTTCTGACAATAAGGTTTCTTGACTTGACAAACAAAACAATATCATTACGTTATGAATAAAGGGAGAATTCTGCCCTAAGTTCTTGATCGATTTTTCGCCATTAGAAAGTAATGGTTTGCACTTTTTCTTATTTACTGAAAAGCCTTATTTTTAAGAGATTTACAAGAAAGCCAATATTTTTCGTTTTAAATTTGCATCAGGTAAAATGTCCTTTCTTTCCAATTTCTTGTTTAACACACACTTCATAAAAAGTTTCTCAAATTCCTTTTTTGAATTACCATTTAAATATTCTATAAAATCGGACCTAATGTTGCAAACTAAATTTCCATAATCGAGTTTCGATCTAGTAGATATGGTGGAACCGTTAACCAGGTGCTCCAAATCAACAAACGAATTCAAAAGCATCTGTAATTTGTTTCAACAATATCCCAATTGAAAATGATAAAATATAATAATTAAAGCAAGTTAAAAACTTACTTCAGTTTAGGACTTGAAATATATATATATATTTTTTTTTTCTGGGGATTGATCATAGAAATATAGAATATATTCAAACATGCAAAAGAAAAAACGAACTCGATCAATAAATTAGTTACAAATTTTCTGAAAAGTAATCACGCTTTTGAAGATCAGGGATACCATTATCTGTGAAAAATGTCGCTTTAATAAGTTCCACCTTGGCATGCTTGCGATCCGACCTGTCCTCAGCTCTTTCTAAATATTTCCCATAGAAAAAATTCCCTTTTGTCGGAACATCCTTTGAAGCTTCCTAAGAGAATGAGAACTAATAATCATTAAAATTCCATTACAAACTACCTTTCCAACTGTTCATAATAAGAAGTAGTAATTTAAGACAGATCTTTCTGCAGCAGGCCCGTAGTTACAGGGTGGGGTCAGCGGCGTACGCTTAGTCTATCTGTTATTTAACTCTCTCGCAAAAGCTGAACAAAAAATTGTGGAAACCCTAGTTTAAGAGTTGTACAGGTATGTTAGGATGCGTTGCGCATAGTTAAGAATTAGAAGAAAATGGGTATGCTTTACTATAAAAATAGACTGCGGTCTGCGCTTTCTTATTACTCTGGAAATAAAATTTTAAATTATGTCATGTAATTGCATACTGCTGGCGTTTTTGTAAATAGATATAAATATTAAAAATTTTAGTAAAATCACAATAAAACCTTTTGATTTCAACGTTAATTGGTCGTTATTATTAAGTGTCTAATGCATTTGACACATTTAAGTCCTTCCTGACTGAGTAATTCCTGGGATGTTGTAGCTGAACAGGTTGATCTCAGGTTAAAGCAATTCCCTAATTGTTTAAATCTTTGGTGGTTGGATTTAACGTATCCAGTTTCCAAAGTTAGTTTGTTGTATGGACTGTAAATTTGATTTTCTTCGAAACATTTTTTACTCGATTACTTAATGTTTATTCCTTTGAGCTTGCCTTGCTGTAGCTCTCAGTTGAACTGCTATTGGTGCCTATGCTAATTGTTATTTACTACAAAATGCTAATATCGGTTGAGTTCTTTTACATATGCCAATTTAACACACTACAATATGAGATTATTCTCTTCCAGTTGCTGTTACTCAAGCAATCAATAATTTATTGATATCAAGTTCAATAGTTTTAAATCAGAATTTTAGAGAAAATGCTTGAAATTATTGGTAAACGATAAGAAAACGGATTCAAATGAATACCATTAATGATGTAAGAACTACTTTTGCAAAGAAAATTATACATATATCTTAAAATACGTGGATCATCATTACCCCCCAAATTACCGAGTTTAAAAAAGTTAAAAATCATACCTTTTGATACATGAAACACTTGCTGACACTCTAAGTTTCATGAGATTCTAATATCTGATTTTGAATATTTAAATACTATTTTTGTAGTATTGAGTACTTGGTGAAGTATTTTCCCCAAACAATAGATGAATACATATAATCTAACACTGTGACAAAATGTGCCAATTCCAATCCCCCGTGTGCGATATTGAGAGTGAAAAGGCATAGGAAATTCGAATCTGTAAAGGCAGAATGTTGTAGCATTTTAACCTGTGGGCTTTCTTTATTTTGAACAATAACAGTTAGTTCTCTGCTTGCATTTCAATGATTTAAATATTGCAATTAGGAAAAGTAGATTCTGAAGAAAGAGCATTTTCTAGACGAACTTTATTTATAATCTCTATCAAATTTAAATTGCAGATTCCTCAGGATTTAAAAAATAGATACAAAGGCATTCTTTTACGTAAAATTTGGCAGGAATGCAAATGCAATTACTAAACATATATATAGAGAATATTAAAATTCATTTAGCTTATAATCAATAGTTGTGAATTTATCTCTAGGTTATTATGTTGAAAATTGCTTTTAATGTGGAAGGGTTGGCATGGCAACCCACCGGTTTTTGAAAGGGCATTTTAGCCCGGTAAGGAGAAAATCAAAATTTTGAAATTCAATTGTTGATGAACCAAAGGCCAGCAAAGATAAAGAACCATTAAAGAAGGAAAATTGTCAACCTCAAATACTAGGAACATAATGAAAAAAGAAATAATTTGACAATACACACTACTAGTATTCAAAATTGCTCACTTTTCGAAACAACTACTGAATTATTATTTTGTTACTAATTTTGGTCTAAGCTCAAGTAATGAATTTTTTTAAATCTCAGTAGATTATATTGTTCTTGATTTACTGATGCATTGTTTATCCAAAATATTTTTTCAGTGCATAAATACATGAAGGATTATCCTACTTGAGGCAATATAAAGAGTTTATCAGAAAATGTTCCAAGCCATTTGGCATCATAGGAGATTCATAAAGAATAAAAACACAAGAAATGTTATGGAATGTCACACTGATCAAAGACGATGTTGATTTTTTATGAAAATATGTGTCTTTTAACACAAGTTAGTTAGTGTAATAGTTTAGATCAGAAATGGGTGAAGACTGATAATCATAAGAGAATGTCAGAGGAACAACTAATCAACAGCTAAATTCTACTGTACAAACTGATGAAAGGTAGATGATGTTTGTATTGAAGGGGATGAAGAATATTTACCACTAATTGAAGTTCAGAGAAGAACCAGTGTGATCTTCCAATTGATATTGCTGATGATAATATGTGAACATGGACAAATATGTAATGGTCCTTGGTCGGTTCATGAAGCATTTTATCTAGGATTGCACAAAACAAAAGCTGAATTACATATGTCATAAACACAAGCAGATGTTTTGTAGTAAATATATTATTTGGAGGAGGAATGTAGGATGAATGGAATATAAGAACAAAGCATTGTTATAACCTTCCTACCCAACAAATACAAATAGACAGAGAATTATATCAAAGAATTGGCATTAGCAAAAATTGTCTATCAAATCATGTCAGGATCAGAAATAATTATATCTTATTATAATAATGGAACAGGTCAAAATTGTGTGGATAATTACATTGTGCAATCATTTTCCATTGATGGTGAACAAGCTCAATTCCAATGTTGAGCATCTGTATAGAATCTAAAGCAAGTCTTAAAGAACTACAAATGTAACATACAGAAAATTAACTGCAACTAGTTGAGAATATACTGAAAAACACCTTGCTGAAAAAATGGACTTTGTTATAATGGCCACTACAGCACATGACTTTGGAGTCATGAAGGATGTTGAAAATGTACCAGACCCAGTAGTGTAACATGTCGATCCAATGATTATGTTTCACAGGAAAATCAAGTCTGTTTGGCACGAAATCCATGATGCTTTTGGAACAAATGTAATCAAAAATTGCTACATACAAAAATTGTTTTCGAAATGCGTCTGTTAATTATAAAGCTATTGCTTGCTTGTGTTCATTTATCAACAATGAACATTTATCTAAACCATGGAGCAGAGTTGAAGTTACCGACATAAGCAGAGAGTGCAGAACTTTTAGAAACATCACTCTAACAAATATCTTTTAAAGCTTGTGTTCTGTATCAAGGAACTGTTCGCATTTGCTGCAACATTATTTGCAAAAGATTAATAGAAGAGATGAAAAATGTTGTTATAGAAGAAATACTTAAATATTTATACAACTCTCTTGATTGTATTTGTGCATGTTATTTAAATTTCCTTATGTGCCCTAGTCAAGAAAATTGTAAATGTTCAGAAATATTTCACAATTGTCACCAATTTTTTCAACCACAAAACACGTAATACCAATAATGCATATAAAATATATCTATAATAAGGTGTACGCTATAAAATTAGAAGTCACATGTCCAAGATTGGTGAATTTTCAAAATTCAGTTTTTCCAGGATCCTGATAAAAAGGGCTGATTAAAAAACAATGTGGTAGGAATCCTAAAAAATGATCCCTACAATATTCCTAGCTGATATGTTTTTTGAGTTTATACTACATACTTTTCTTGTGATGCCACGCTTTGCTAAGTTCTAAAATAAGTCCCTATTATTTCTGTCCATTGCATGAAGTTATGCAATATGACACCAACAATAGCAGTTTTCCAAAAATTAGTAAATTACATTAACAATGTAATCTACGATAATAACATGCTATTTCTGTAACATATATTTATAATAATAACTTTAATATAGAATTCTTCATTAATCAATCCAATTGACAGTAATGTAAAATAGGCTGTCCCGAATTTCAACTTATCAACTTCCAGGCATTTGGTATTTGGACACCTAAAATTCTAAATTTCCAGTTCCAGATGCCATTAGTGCAAATTGGATGAAGTTTCGAACTTAGTTTATCAAAGAGAAAACCATATAATGCATAAACAGTTTTTCTTATTGTAATGACCTTTGCAACGCTTTACAACACAAAAATTTACAGAAATGAGATATGCATAACTGTTACAATTGAAAATATCTAACCCAAAATCATTGAAAAATCAATCAAAACATATTAGTCAATATTTCATATATCATTGCAGTTTCTATATTTATTTAAACATCATTTTTGCTGGAGAAAAGCAACTAAGAGTGCGGATCACTTTTATATTAATTTTGATGAAGGGGGAAGAAAATTACTAAACACTACTTCAATTTTGTAAATTTGATTGTCTGAAAAATTAATGATTCCCTTGCAAGTTTTCATTTAACTAAATATTCAGTTGGCCATGGCATTTTTTAACCGAAAAACACTGAGGAATTCGAAAACTACAAAATTATTAACATCATTCTGAACAGTGCATAGGTACAGGCAAAATATGGCTCTTGGTAATTAAAATTTCTATGGCTTCAACGCAACGTGTCTGTCTTTTGAATAAATAGATATTGAATAAAACAAAATTTTGCATTCAAAATGCTCCCGTGTCTATGGAACCCTATGGCACATTTCTAAACACCTTGTTAATTGCGTTGAATAATGGAGCCTATTGCATACTAAACTATATACATTAAATGAATTAAATAAGTAATACTTCCATTTTGGATGGTAAGAACACAACACTTGACAGAATCACATTAAATAGTTTGATTTACATACCTCTTCATACAAATTCAGATCTACATGTTTAGCATGAGCTCTGTCATCACGATGCAACTTGGGATTGTAAATACTAGATTGATGAAATTGTCTGTCATACTCACATGTAAACCTTTCCTAAAGATTTATATAAATTAAGCATGTAAATCGCAAAAAACCTCTTCTTGTTTATAATTAAAATAATTGTATTCTTTTGGTTCATCTTTTCTTGTTGGCGGTATGTAACTAAAGGCTGATAACGCTGATTCAGGAATATGCTTTTTTTGAACTTTATTTTTCATTTTGAATTATATATAATTAAATATGTTGCTAGGCGAAAATTTTTTTCAACTTTTATATATTATTCCAATTTTGAATAACTTGAAGTATTATAAAAGTATTTCAAATTTCTATAAGCAATTAATAATGTTTCCATTTTTTTAAATTAATAGGTTATATTAGTTACAGTCCACTGTTAGTAATAGGATTCAAACAAATACAAGTACTTAAAAATTATAATTCCCATAATGAATATAGGAATTGTAAATGCTAAATATTGGAATATTTCTAAGAATTTTTTACTTTTGGGGTTGGCAAATATTATATTCGGGTTAGTGCTAGTTAGTATCTCAAAATAAGTGAATAGAGAACTACTGATTCATGATTATCTAGAAAATAGTTATATATTTAAGCATGTTTCAACAAATGCAAATACTCGAAAGGCTAAACTGGTCATACGTAATATATGTAAATCATTTGCGCCGGAAAAATTAAAATCATTTCAAAGAAATTATTTATGTCGCGGGTATTTGAAACAGGAGCGCATACTTATCTCAAACGGAATAATCTCAACCGGGATATTCTCAAGCGGAATTTTATGAATTACAATAATACAAAATAATTATCACAGTAAGCAACTTTTGTTCAACAAATAGTTAAGAACGCATACTACCACTACTACTTCTACTAAAAGACTATTATACAATTAAATACATACTACAGTTAATGAAGAAAGTAGTTACATAAACATATGTTTCCTGCTGTATGAATGCAGCAAAAAACACTAAAATACATCTTTAATTCTATTTTTAAAAATAGAAGGCTTCTCATAAATGTCAATGTCGATTTGTTAGTCTCGACACCCGGTTGAAATAATATTCATCTGCCGTTTTGGTGTTTGTTCTTGGGATGTTGAAGCAGTTTGCGGAACCTTTCTCTGAGATTGTGTGAATTTTGGCCATACACTGAAAGGTATTGATGGTAATCAATGCCGTACCGTAGGAATCGTTAAATTGTAGATACAGAGAAAAAGGTGAGACCAATGAATTTCAAGCGATGAGTATAAGTAATACCTTTTTTATAAAAAATCCATCGACTGACACAGCTTTGAAATATATCGATTGATATTTGAGGCATTCACATGCCAATGCAGATCTTTACATTGATATGGTTGTTCTAGCTTAAGTTAGAAGTGAAGAAAATTCCAAGGTCCTTGTTTGGATATATATATATATATATATATATATATATATATATCATGCTCATGCTCAATTTCTATTATAATAAATTATTAGTAACATTAGTATAGCCACTTTGCATTGCTAATAGTTTTAAAAATTTGTTAAATATTTTGAGCCCATTTCATACATCTTTTCTTTGCACGCCTCTGAATTGGTTGTAAGCAGCAAATTTCTTTTCATTAGAAGGTTAGTGGTAACAAGTTTACCCGAATATGTTGTTAGATTTTAATAAAAGAGCATGATTTAAATTATTTTATGTCACTTGTCAAGTCTATGCCCATAGACTTAGCAATAGCATGTATGTACAGATTTCGTAAAGGTACACACTAATCAATTGACAAATATTGCTAATGAATACTAACATCAAACTAAAAATTTTATTTAAAATAATGATAATTTGACTATTAGTAAGGTAGAAACCTGGTTCCAAAGATCATTTTCCTGCAAATTTTTCAATTAGAATTTTTTTCAATATAGTTTTATTAAATATACTGTTGCTAAATTGTACCATAAAAAAGTACAATATACGAAATAGTACAACAGTAACATTTTACAAATCTGCGACAATAAATCCATTTAGCTATTTGTATTGATTTGGGAATTCAAACTATATGTTTAGTAAATTTTCTTGTAGTATCCTACTACAAACTATTTTGTTGTCATCGTGCACGTTGGGCGGTTTAGATTTTACTAGAATACTTATGCCTTTTTTTATTGAATTTTAAATATTTTTCTAAAGATTTCAGAGATTTTTTGCAATTTTCTTAAAAAATAGCATTGATAGTGTATGTTTGACAAATCACAAAAATTATTTTTTATATTGTTGACACTATTGTGTTTTTGTACTAAGAACATTGACAGGCCCGTAGCCAGCATACTCACCTAAGGAGGGTCGGTGCGCATTTAGGAGGGTTTGATGGGAATTTCGACTTTCTTTATAATATAAACTAAAATTTTACCAACTCTTTGCACCATTTTATTTTCGTTGCATTCAAGGGCATACGCGGGTTTTCTATCTTGTGAGGTCATCGAGTATAGTGATCAAGTAAGTGACCAAAGGCGAGGTGAAGCACTATTGTTGCAATGCTGCAACAATTGAATTAAAAAATTTTATTTTTACATGCTGATTTTGCTATTAATTTTGTAGTCTAGGAGGGGTTGTCTGACCCCTCCTAACCCCCCGTGGCTACGGGCCTGAACATTGACCTTAATGTTTGGTTGAAGGATAATGTTAAATGAATTAATAGCGTTTGCTTTATTCCACTAAGTAAAAACAGCAAAATACTTATTGTCTTGTTACAAAGACATGAACAAGGTTGTAGCATCTTACGATATGACAGATATCTATTTTCATGTGCGTTTTTTTGTTCTTATAGATATTTTATATTGAAATTTAGCTTTTCATCTAGTAAAATACCAAGGCATTTAACAGTTGGGCAGGACTTATTTTAACATTATTTATTGTTATGAAAGTGTTTTTGTATAGTTTTTAAATTCTTTATTTCGATAGAGGATGTGCTGTGTTTTTTCATGATTTAATTTAAAATGCTTATTCTTGAAATATTTGAATTTGGACAAATCCTCTTTGCTTTTTTGAGACATGTTTAATGATTAGCTACGTGCATGTAAATAACTATCATTTGCATACTGAAAAATATTTGTTTGCTTGATGTTATTTTCCAACATCAATTATTAATAGGTTAAAAAGTGTTTGACCAAGAATGCTACCAGGTGCACTCCACGTGTGATTGGCAATATTTGGAACAGGTGTTAATACCAATTTTAGTTCTTTGATATCTGATTTCTAAATAATCCTGCACCATAGCTATTTCTTCATCATCAAATCCGAGTTGTTTTGATTGCTAGCATTTTATGAATTGTGCTATTAAACGCATTACTCAGATCTAGTAAAGTCAGTATACAGCATTTCTTGTCATTCAAGTTCCTACTTATTAGTTCAGGAGTTATAAAAATTGCTTCAGTTGGGGAATGCATCTTCCTGCATTTAATATGCAATTCCGTAATCTGTACTAATACCTTTTCTATAATTCTGATGTAGGGTGGTAGTTTTCAGGAACTAAAGGACAACCTTTTATATAGGATGTGATATCAACTCTTCTGTGACAATTAGAAAATGTTTTAGTGATTATGCACATATTAATTATGAAAGTTTTGTGGGTTGGAATGATAAGCAGAGTTGTTTTGTTATAAAAATAGGTATTTATAAAGATTCTACAAGTTTTTCAATAGGTTTCACTGCACTTTTGTTCACTTTTTGTTATTACTTGCTGAATTTGAGTTAAATATTTCTTCACTAAAACAGAATTTCAATGTTAACGAATGCTTTATTTATTATTTCTTAGGATTTTTGTCTATAGAATTTTGTTCTGATGTAAGTACTTGGATTGTGGTTCTTGGTGAGGAGTTTGTTATTCCTAGCACATATTAATTCTGATATTCATTATAGTTCACCTTCTTTGTTGGTTGATTAATGCACTTTTTTCAACAATGTACATATTGAATGCTGTCTTTTCGGATTTTCTAGGTAATTTAATATGAGGACTTTCGCCCTTGAACACAGATAGATTACGTTTTTTTATAAACAATCCGTTTTTCGGGAGTGAAAATATTCAGGCACTTTATTAGATTAGCTAAAATATCATTGGGTATATGTAGTCAAGACAAATTATCCTGAGAAGTTCTTTAAACTGTTTTTGATAGAAATTTCTACATGATATGGCGAACATTGATTTAGATTTCAGTTTTTGGGTGGTTTATAAATACCAGTAATGTAAAGCTAAATAATGTGATCGCAAATGAATTAAATATGAAAACGCATGAAATTTCAGCATTAGTTGACATGTAGTCTTTTGATTGACTATCTTTCTTGACAACTCAAAAGCGTTTGATCGCCTCCCTCATTCCATTCTGCTTGACAAGTTACGTTTATTTGGTTTTGATACGGATTTCATCGAACTGTTCCAGTCTTATCTGACCAATCGCCACCAATGTGTCAAAATCAACTCGTCTATCTCTTCTCCTGTCCCCATTACTAGTGGTGCCCAGCAAGGCTCAGTGGTTGCTGTTCTTTTCTTCCTCGTTGCCATTAACGATCTCCCTCATTCTGTTCTCAACTCGTCTTGCCTGTTGTATGTCGACGACANATTCTATTCTGCTTGACAAGTTACGTTTATTTGGTTTTGATGCGGATTTCATCGAACTGTTCCAGTCTTATCTGACCAATCGCCACCAATGTGTCAAAATCAACTCGTCTATCTCTTCTCCTGTCCCCATTACTAGTGGTGCCCAGCAAAGCTCAATGGTTGCTGTTCTTTTCTTCCTCGTTGCCATTACCGACCTCCCTCATTCTGTTCTCAACTCGTCTTGCCTGTTGTATGTCGACGACACTGCGATTTTTGATTTTGGCTTGTCTTTTGCTTCTAACATTTCTTCTGATCTTGAGCATTTTTCTACTTGGTCCTCTGTCAACCATCTTGATTTTAGGCTACCAAGACCTGTGGTATTTTCTTTTCTGTGGCTCCTCCTTCTGATTTGCCTCTACCTGTGGATTTTGCTCCTCATCACACTCATCTTGGAGTTCAATTTGCTGCAAACTTAAATTGGACTGGACATGTGTCTTTGCGTCTCCGCAAAGCTAATTCCTCGCTATTTGCCCTTTTCCATAATGTTCCTTTTAATACCTCGTTCTCTGTGAAACTCTCTTTGTTCAAGTTTTTTCCTCGTGCAATTCTTCTCTACGCGTCGCCCTGTTTGTGGTCTTCCCTTTCCTTGTTCCAGTCTATGGAACATTTCCAAAAGCATGCCTTCAAATGGATCTATCCCTTGCATACAAAGACGCTCTTCTCAAATTCTCCACTCTCCCGCTGTCACTCTAATTCCATTCCTGGTTAAATGGCTTCTCACTTACAAAATTGGACCTGGACCTTTTTGTTTTATTAAATTCTCTAATTCCCCCTCCCCCCCCCCTGGTGATTTTGTTAATTTTTCCATTCGTCGTACCAAAAAACATCGGACCCTTCCATCCTTTTTCAAATGGGGTTTGTCCTTTTGTAATTTCCATTTTGCTCTCAACCCTCCATCAGCGATTGATTTCTTTTCCCCCGCCCCGAACCTTAAGAAATCTTTGGTGGCTTTCCTCTTTACTGAGGCCTTCTCCAACTTCGCCTTCTCTTCCATTGTGCTCCTATTTCATCTCCTGTGACTGTCCTCGCTGCCGTAAAATAATATTATTATTATACTCTTACATTTATAGCACGAAAATGTTGAAATGGCGAGGTCATAAATTTTACAATCTTGATTACCATATTAATAGAAGCTAACATCGCTATAACAAAAATCTGCATTGTTTATTGATTTATAATTTTTAGGAATTAGTGATAGAATGCCGCTACCTTTTTGTTATTTTTCCTATATTACGATTATATATGGTAGTGTCTTCATTATCTGTCAACCAAGGTTTAACAACAGATATAATAGTACTAGTTAACCAACGACTTACATCCTCAAATTAAGTTTTATGTTTCCTAAGGCTTTACCTTATGTGTAAAACAATTTTGAAACACTAGAGTGTTTCGCCATCATTGATGCTTGATGCTTTCATAGTAGAGAGTCCTTACCATTCATATTAGTTTAGAAATTGCTCTAAGAATTTATTAGTGATGTTCAAGATTTGCTTGGATTTGAGTTCAATCTATTTCAGCCAATAAGTGGTGTTTGCAACATTTACATAAAAACTCATATTAGAAATTACTTTCTCAAAATCCAGGCTCTTTTTTAATATGGTTTTATTGCGATTACAAACTTTAAGAGTTGAATTCCATCTGTTATGAATAATTTTCCATTAACAGTATTGGGCGCAGACAGAAATTCTTCAAATAAGCTTATAATATTTTTTAGTACTGCATTAGAACAAAATATGCCGTCATTCTTATGGACAAGTTTCTTGCGGCTGTTGATAATACCAAGATGTGGATTTTTTCCATATTGAATTTAGTTTCTACAATATTCGTAAATGCCGCTTCACACCAGTTCCAGTGCACAAAATAACATTTTCTAATACCCATTGGTTCACATTAGATAGTGACACTTATGAGATCTTCAGTTGTTGCGACAGTATAACTGGACATTAGCAATCTGTTCATTTATCAGAAAGCAATATCTCAACAACGTTATAATTGAGTTTTCAATATAAAAACTGTATAATTGGCTGAAGGCTTTTCTTGCATTAACTGTTTATTTAAAATTTTGAGTCGTTAGTTAGTTTCGGATTGCTTGGTGCAACTGGACTTGTTAATGTGACAGCATGCACAATAAACTAGTTGTTTAGTAGTGTTACAGCTAGTATTATGCGTTGCAATTTCTTGGTTTAAGTTTAAACTTTGAGCGCCAAATTGCATTTTCAAATAATTATATAGAAGAGCTTCTCCAAGTAGTTTCTTATCTAATTTTTAAAAAAGAGCATGAAGAGGAGTTTTTGCTTTATTGACAATGAATTTTTTAGCTGTTTATAAGTCAGTTATATCATAAAATACATCTCTTAAGATTTTACTGCGGAGTTGGTCTGGTAGTCGACTATCCAATGCTGTCCTATAATAATATAATTGAATTTTACTATGCAATTTAGACATGATAAACCCATGATAAAAAATTGAATGAATGACCTGAAAACATTTATTAAATGGAAAGAAGCTATATTTGAAAGATGCTCCATATTTAACTTTAAATTAGAACTTTGCAAATAAAATAAGAGCTGTAGCTTGAAAAAGAAAAATTAGACCATTGATTTATGTCATAATGTTGCAGTATAAAATTATCAGGAGAAATTAGCATTAGAAAAAATCTATTGGCACACACTGATGAATAGTTTGAAAAATATTTAGTCAAGAAATTTTAGATTAAGAGACATTGGAAGAAGTTTCAAATTAAGTAGATGTAAGAAGAAAATATCTACTGGAGAGTGTTATACATGATAAGATCAGTTTTAATTGCAGACATTTGATTGAGATAACAGCATTGAGAAATATAATAGAAACCAAATGGACAGTATGATTTAAAAATACTGATTTTGTGTGACTATTTGTTTAATCAGTAGCATTCGAATCGGTACGACCCAATTCATGTTTGCTAATGCTTAAATCTCAAATTGAGTTTAAGTGAGTACTCAACCAACTCGCATTTGCCTGTTTATTATACAGTTTAATTAGATTTCAGGTATGCCTCCTTCAATTTTGCTGTCCGACCTCAAAAAATTTGAGCGATGCCCAGTTTACCTCTGCTGTTGGAGGTCTAAAGAAGGACACCATCATTTCGTTGCTGCGCCAAAGCTGCTACTTCTCTCTCTACCTCGCTCTCCTCCTCCAATGATGGTCCTGGTGTCATATCATCCTTGGCTGAATCCCTCACAAAGCTTTTCTCCGATGTTTTCTCACTACAATCTCAAATGTTTTCCTACAGGGGTGCTGCGTCACGTACTGTCTCATCTCCTCCCAATCATCCTGCTCCAAGGTTTACACCGGCGCTTGCTCCTCCTTCTGCTCTTTCGCATCCTTGTAAGCAGTCTATCCCTTCGTCTACTAAACCTAAACGCCCCCGTCCAGTTTTTGGTTCTAGTGCTTCCTGCCGTCTCCTTGCTGTTCCAATAAATTCACTTCCGCGGCCTCCCCGCAAAGCTCATATCTATATTGTCCGCCTCAGATGTTGCTGATCACCTTCGTGCCTCATCTCTACAATTTAATTATGTTCTTTCCATCCCTCCACGTCCTGAATCTCCATTTATATCCTTCCATGTTGTCTGCGATCAAGAGTCTTATCTTGCACTCATGAATCCTAATGTGTGGTCTGAAGGCTTCTTGATTCGCTATTACCGCCTCTCTGACAATGAGCGCAAATCCTTTGGCCTNGTCTATCCCTTCGTCTACTAACCGTAATCGCCCCCGTCCAGTTTTTGGTTCTAGTGCTTCCTGCCGTCTCCTTGCTGTTCCAATAAATTCACTTCCGCGGCCTCCCCGCAAAGCTCATATCTATATTGTCCACCTCAGATGTTGCTGATCACCTTCGTGCCTCATCTCTACAATTTAATTATGTTCTTTCCATCCCTCCACGTCCTGAATCTCCATTTATATCCTTCCATGTTGTCTGCGATCAAGAGTCTTATCTTGCACTCATGAATCCTAATGTGTGGTCTGAAGGCTTCTTGATTCGCTATTACCGCCTCTCTGACAATGAGCGCAAATCTTTTGGCCTTCGTCGCCGTAGCCGTAATGCGCCTCGCCTTGACTGACTATATCACTCTGATCTTGCTCTCCCCCGTAACTCTGGCTTTTCCTTATTGCTTGCCAATGCCCACAGTCTTGTATCTTTGAACCATCGTCTCAGTTTTTACAGCTTCTTCTTGCAGTCTCCTGTTGACTTCATTTTCATCACTGAAATCTAGCTTGATCCTGCTGTTGCTGACAGTGTTGTTTTTCCCAACTCTACTCTTAAAGTTCTTTCTCGTATGGATCGCTCCAGTGGTCGCCATGGAGGTGTTCTCATTGCTTCACGCCTTCCTAACCTTGACATCCGTCCCATCTCATTCGATTCATTATCCTT